>JAJJWW010017379.1:0-23094 GCA_023531295.1 Papaver armeniacum
TGATAGGTGTAGAATACACCTAATTTACTATCTAGTAGTTTATGCTTTCTTTGCTATTTTTCTTGTAAATTATGTATTTTACGCTTGTTTTGAGTTTTATAGCTACTTTGGAGTTGCACGGAGTAAAAGAAGAAGAAAGCACCCAATTTGAGCCAAAAGGGCAAAAAGGTCATTTTACAGGCGATTGATATATGGAGCCCATTTGAGGTTAAGGGGCTGCCAAAATTTGGGTAGCCCTTATCCGAAAGCGGGGGGTCTTGCTATCATTTGGTAATGGATGGGTTATGTCCATGGATGTTGAAACCCAACCCATTGGCCCACATGTCCGATCCACCCATACCCATACTCAAGCCCACATCCTAACCTAAGCCTTTGATCCATCTAACAGGCCGGATCCGTGATTATAACTTTGAGCCCTAAATTGAGAATTATTTCTCAATCATTTTTTGTGCTGAAATCAAAAAAATAAAAGAAGAGACGAGGCGTTTCTTGTAAGAGCTCGGAGAGGAAATCGAAGATGAGTTCGATCTGGATGGAATCAAGAGCAGCGACCATTTGCTACTAACAAATCAAGAGATCGATGATGCTCAAAGCTAGAGGAGATTGAGATGGTGAAGATGAATTAAAGTGGCGAGTTGAGGAGAAATTAGGGTAAAGCGGTTGTATCTCGGGGAATCGAGGGTTTGTTTCGAATTGTTGATGTTGATCGAGAATAAGCGAGAGATTGCTCAAGGTCGGGAGAAATTGGAAGAAACGACAGCGAGATTGGAGATGGGTTCGTGGTTGAGATGAATCGAAGATGGTTTTGATGGCGGTTGTTTGAAGCTCGGTGGCTTTGGTGATGAATTAGAGGCGAATCGAGTATGGATGGGTTCGTGTTGAAATCAACGAGATGAGAAGAATCAATAGTGGTCGTATTTGTTTGAAATGGAGATGAGTTCTGTGTTGGTGTGTGAGAACACAACATAGATCGAGAACAAAAGAAGAGAAATCGGGCGAGAATGAGGGCTTGTTGTTGCTTGAATCCGGAGGAACAATGGGTATGAGAAAATGATGAAAATTTCGGGGCAGCGAGATGAAGATGGTTGAGGTTACATTTTGCCATGAACTATTTGCGAAGAATAGTTGGGATTGCGTGAATAGAATGAGGTGTTGCTGCTTTGTCTGAGAAAATGATAAGAATGCTTAGATGTATGTTAGGATTTGCACGGGGAGAAGAATCGGCTGAAAATGGCTTTAATTGTCACGAAATCGGAGGAAACTCTGGCCAATTTTCCCCCTCGTCGAGCCGACTCGGGCCGATCAGACGATCCGATGACCGATCCCAACCGAGTTCGATCTGGATTCGGTGGTGAAATAGGATTAAGTCGTTAGAGTTAGCGGTGATTCGAGAATCGACTCATCCGAATAAGCCCGATTAGGCCGAGTCGAAGCTAACTCGAGTCTCGACTCACTCCTTCTCCTTGACCGCTGACTAACGAGTTGACCGTTAAGTTTGACTTTTGGCCCGTTAGTCCTAACGGAGGACCAGACGGAATATTCCGTCGAATATTCTCTCGACGACAAAATTTTCGGGCGGCCGGCGCAACGTTTCAGGCCAAATCCGGCCACAATCCCAGTTTTCCGGCGAACAAAATTCCAGAATTTTCTATGGACCTCTCTCATGGGTGTGGAGACTTTGGCTAGGAATTGGATGGAGAATTGGACTCAAATTTGGAAAGAGAAGGTGAAGAGTTGAGAAAAGCTTGATTTGGAAATTGAATTGCAAAAGGAAAAGGATTCTACTCCTTAGAAGATTTGGAGAATTTTGAAGCCTATAAATAGAGAAGTTTTCTACAACTTCTACACACCTCTCTACACACACAACACTTGTGTTTTGCTTGCTTTTCTAAGATTTTTCTTTTTAATTACTTGTGTGAATTTGAAAATTCTTCTTTTAATTATTATTATTTGTGTGAATTTCAAAAACATGAGTAGCTAAATTTCTTATTGATTGAGGATGAATTCCTAGTTCTTAACATGATTTGAGTTTTTGTTTTCAAATTCTATCTTGAAGTTTTTCACATAATTATCGTTTGTTTTTACTAATAGGAGTGATCTTAAAGACATTCATGATTGATTGATAGATTGTTTGGGTGGCCAACTAAATTGATTTGTTAATTCGATCTAAAGCTAGTGAAAGTTAGGGGATAAGTAATCGTTCTTTGACTCTTTACATAAGTAGCAAACACGAGACCTTGCGGAGGGATTCCGTGGAGCAATTGTGTGTAGAAACAACGTTAGCAAGTGGACCTTGAGCTAAGAGTCTAACTACTAATATCAACCTAAGAAATTCACAAAACCTAATGCATGAGCTAAGTTACATCTAGGTTGAGCTAATTCTAGGTGGCTTGGTGATTAGAATCCGGTAGTCGAGAACTTAGGTGTCCAGGTGATATAAGGGATTTAGGGGTTTAGCTTGAGCTAGCTGCTTTACCTACGGTTGGTGATAATTTGTGACTAATAACAAGTAGAATAGAACATAACTTGATTCATTGTTTCGTAACGAAGAAGGATTCCTTGATCTTCTCTCTCTTATTGTTTTCATCTTTCAACTTTCGATTTTAATTGCTTTCTTTATTTTTATTTTGCTTTTTACACCCCCCTTTCGTGACAACTTTTACAACTAAGATCACTTGCTCCTCGTGGGAACGAACTTGACTTCCATTATATTATTTTTAATTGAGTGGAAATATTGAATTAATTTGATTGCACCTACGACACGCATCAAATTTTGGCGCCGTTGTTAGGGGAGCAACGGGCGATTTTTAGTTGTTTTTATTTTTCTTTTTGCTTTGTTAGATTCTTTACCGTATCTAACTTAGTTTGTGAGAATCTTGTTTGGTGTTATACCTTTGGTGAATGCTTAAAGGGGTAGACCGAGTCCAATACGTCTTGATGCGGCACTCAACTAAAGGATTTCATTCGTGCGATTAACACTCCACTTTCTCCTTCTTCATCAAGTGATTCGGACAAAGAGGAAGAAACAATGGCTGATCGTACACTAAAGGACCTAGCTTCTCACAGGCTTGATACACAACAATGGTGTATCCAAACTAACTCAACCTTGAAATCAAGCGGGGTTGATTAGAGAGTTACCAAAGTTCCATGGCATGGTGAATGAGGACCCAAACAAACATCTTATGGACTTCTACACCATAATTATGGCCATGCTTCCACCAGGAGACTAATGCGGATGGAGCAATGTTGAAAGCTTTCCCGTTTTCTTTGGCGGGTAATGCTAAGGAATGGTTATATTATTTGCCTTAGGAAGTATCACAACATGGAATGGGATGAAGAAAATTTTCCTCGAGAGATATTTTCCCGCATCCAAAGCTACTCAAATTCGCAAGGAGATTTGTGGATTGAAACAACAAGTGGGAGAATCATTGTATGAATGTTGGGAGCGATACAAGAGGTTGGTAGGAAGCTGTCCACACCATCAATTTAGTGATGCTATGATACTCCAATACTTCTATGAAGCTCTCCACCCAAGTGATAGGTCTCTTCTTGACGCTTTCGGGTGGTGGTGCATTAATGAACAAGACGGTGGCCCAAGCTACCGAATTGATTGAAAGTATGGCGGCAAACTCGCAACAATTCTACACAAGGGATGAACCAATGGTTAGGCGAGTGCATGAAGTTAGTGATTCATCATCACATTTTGATCAAAGGATGAGTAACATGGAGATTATGATGCAACGGATTGCCGCGGTAATTATTAGGATAATGAGACCGAACAAGTGAATGCTTTATATCCGAATCAAAGGCCAAGGTACGATCCATATTCGAATACTTACAATCCCGGGTGGAAGGATCATCCTAACTTTAGCTATGCAAATAAGCAAGCGGCGGCTCCTAATCCATATGAGCAACAAGGTGGTTATCAACAATTCCAACCTCAAGTGAAAGAACAAGGATCTTGATTGATGATAAGCTTAATGTCATGATGCAAAGTATTACGTCAATGTTTCAACAAAATCAACAAAAGACCGATTCGGCAATCAAGGATTTACGAATTCAAGTGGGGCAATTAGCGACCGATGTGAACTTGTTGAAAGCGCAAGCGTCCACAAAACTTCCTTCACAACCGTTTGTTAATCCAAAAGAGAGCGTTAATGCGATTACTTTGAGGAGTGGGACACATGTGGAGCAACCAAATCAACAAGATAAGGTGTATGATGAGAAAGAGGAAATTGAAACCGCACCAAAGGAGAAAACATCTCCAACCAATCAACCCGAGGAGACGGTTCCTACTTTCACAACTCCACCCCCGTTCCCTAGCCGATTTGCTAAATCAAAGAGAGACTTGGAATACATGGATATTTGGGAAATCTTTAAGAAAGTACAAGTCAATATTCCACTCATAGAAGCTCTTCGTCAAATTCCTCGTTGTGCAAAGTTCTTAAAGGAGATGTGCATGAAGAAGAAAAGGTTGAAAGGGAATGAAGTCATGAGTGTGGGGGAGAATGCTTCGGCGTTTATTCTCAAGAAACTCCCACCAAAATTAAAGGACCCCGGTAGTTTCAATATACCTTGCACAATTGGTAAAACAAGGTTTACTCGAGCTTTGCTAGATTTGGGAGCGTCGGTTAATGTTATGCCTTCCTCGATTTATGATTCTTTGAATCTCGGTCCTCTTAAGGAAACCGGGGTAGTTCTTGAACTTGCTAACCGATCTAATGTTTACCCGAAAGGGATTGTTGAGAATGTTTTGGTGCAGGTTAATAAGCTTGTATTTCGGCCGATTTCTATGTCTTAGACATGAATGATGAGAATTCTTCCAAGTCTACACCTTTGCTTTTGGGTAGACCATTCTTAAGCACCGCCGGAACAAAGATTGATGTCCAAAATGGCACCTTGACTATGGAGTTTGATGGTACACTCATCCACTTCAATATCTTTGAGACAACGCGATACCCTAGTGATGTGGAATCATGTTTTTCCGGTGAAAGAGATTGATCCGGGCTAATGAATCTTGCAAGAGCTAAGTCGGGCCGTCGACTTTAAAACAAGCGCTTAATGGGAGGCAACCCATCGGTTTTGTATTTCTTATCCTTTTTGCTTTTTGTTTTTTTTCTTTTTCTTGTTTCTTATCATGTTAAAATCTCCCACCTTGACTTTACTAGGAGGATTCAATTACATTGAGGACAATGTAAGGTTTAAGTGTGGGGGAGTGGTTAAGCATGTTTTTAAAACAAAAAATTACAAAAAAAAAATGAAAAACATTTGAAAAAAAAAAAAAGTTTTACATAAAAATTCCAACTTTTAAAGATTTTAGAGTCACTAGCATACTTCTAGGTATGTTTACATAGAGTTTTTGACCGACATAATTGAACTTGGAAGTGTTAGAGAACTACATTCGGATTTCTTGTTTGTTAGAGTGTTAAATAATGGATTTAATCATGCCGGTGATGCGAATTTGGTGCAGGGAGAAGTGCGTTATTAGAGTTGCTGATCAATCATTAGTGGAGACTACCCGTATTCATATCATGAGAGGCACCGACCAGAAATTTTCCATCTACTAAAGAGCTTCTTTTGAGTGTGTGTCACCATACGTTAATTCCGGGTAGAATGGTGAGCTACCCAACTTCCCACCACTAAAAGCACTACTCTTTGATCTCTTGAGTGCTAATTTTGTCAATCATGAGGGTGACGTCCATGGATGAAAGCTTCCTTCTTGTAGTTCGATTTGCGGTTAGCACCATTCTCTCTCGCGACAACAACGGATCCATAGAAACACATTCATCATCAACAAGGAGCGACATCAAAATCTACAAGGAAAGTTGGAAAAGTTTAAGGTTTACAAGCAACGGAACGAAAAAAAAGAGCAAATTTCAAATTCAAGTAAAAGCAACATACAAAAGAGCGGATTTTTACATATATGTTGAAGACTTACAATACAATGAGGTAATTTTATATCCAAGTATGAAGACTTATTCATGAAAGCGAAGAAAATTAAAAGGTGAGAATTTTTGAAAGTTTATGATTTCAAGACGATACAAGTTGTGAAGAATCAAGCGGTAAAATACTTCTTCCATGGCTATGGTTTATTTTTGTATTTAATTTCTCTTGTGAAAAAAAAAAAAAAAAAAAAAAAAAAAAAAGAGAAAAACAAGAGAAATATTTGTTCTTATTTAATAAGCCGTGGGGAAGGAAAATTTATAAGGAAGTTTCAAGCGACAAGGATATTTAAGGTAAAAAGGGTTACAAATTGTTAAGGATTTATGAAATTCAAGGGTTTATCATCAATAGTTGAAACCGAGGAACTAAGAAGATCAAGATAAGGAGCGGAAGACGTTTCTATTGGATGCCGTGAGAGTGGTGTTATCATAATTGGCAATCGGATGTGAAGGTAAGTAAGTAATCTCATCCTCGATAAATATGGTTGATTTCCTTTCTTAGAGATCGTCAGAAAAATGGTTTTTCAAAATAATAAAAGATGTGGGTTTTTCAAAATTTCGGAAGTTATCCTTCCCACCATTCAACGTGTTGCAGGAATTCTCTCTTTATTCCTACCTGCACACATGTGAGAACCATAGAAAAGCTGTCTTTTTGAGTGCAATTATCATAAAATCTTATTTGGTGAGGCAGAAGTCGAGGCGAAATGCTTATTGATCGTTTCTCAAACACGCATTCTCTCATTATGGTGTGGTTATTTCTCACTCAACATTTAAGAATGAGAATATGTTCTTTGGTATTTCTAACTTCTTATTACTAGCATGCGAAATTCTATGTCCTCATAACTTTTTGGATGCTTGTGGCGCTTGAACGCTTTGAAGTTGTGAGTTTTTAGTTTGATTTGCTCGAGGACTAGCAAAGTCTAAGTGTGGGGAAATTGATAGGTGTAGAATACACCTAATTTACTATCTAGTAGTTTATGCTTTCTTTGCTATTTTTCTTGTAAATTATGTATTTTACGCTTGTTTTGAGTTTTATAGCTACTTTGGAGTTGCACGGAGTAAAGAAAAGAAAGCACCCAATTTGAGCCAAAAGGGCAAAAAGGTCATTTTACGGGCGATTGATATATGGAGCCCATTTGAGGTTAAGGGGCTGCCAACCGGGTAGCCCTTATCCAGAAACGGGGTCTTTGCTATCGGCTGGTAATGGATGGGTTATGTCCATGGATGTTGAAACCCAAACCCATTGGCCCACATGTCCGATCCACCCATACCCATACTCAAGCCCACATCCTAACCTAAGCCCGATCCATCTAACCGGCCGGATCGTGATTATAACTTTGAGCCCTAAATTGAGAATTATTTCTCAATCATTTTTGTGCTGAAATCAAAAAAATAAAAGAAGAGAACAGCGTTTCTTGTAAGAGCTCGGAGAGGAAATCGAAGATGAGTTCGATACGGATGGAATCAAGAACGAGCAAACCCATTTGCTACTAACAAATCAAGAGATCGATGATGCTCAAAGCTAGAGGAGATTCGGATGGTGAAGATGAATTAAAGTGGCGAGTTGAGGAGAAATTAGGGTAAAGCCACTGGCGTATCTCGGGGAATCGAGGGTTTGTTTGAATTGTTGATGTTGATCGAGAATAAGCGAGAGATTGCTCAAGGTCGGGAGAAATTGGAAGAAACGACAGCGAGATTGGAGATGGGTTCGTGGTTCGAGATGAATCGAAGATGGTTTTGATGGCCGTTGTTTGAAGCTCGGTGGCTTTGGTGATGAATTAGAGACGAATCGAGTATGGATGGGTTCGTGTTGAAATCAACGAGATGAGAAGAATCAATAGTGGTCGTAGTTGTTTGAAATGGAGATGAGTTTGTGTTGGTGTGTGAACACAACATAGATCGAGAACAAAGAGAAGAGAAATCGGGCGAGAATGAGGGCTTGTTGTTGCTTGAATCCGGAGGAACAATGGGTATGAGAAAATGATGAAAATTTCGGGCGCGAGATGAAGATGGTTGAGGTTCTGCTGCCATGAACTAGTGAAGAATAGTTGGGATTGCGTGAATAGAATGAGGTGTTCTTTCTTTGTCTGAGAAAATGATAAGAATGCTTAGATGTATGTTAGGATTTGCACGGGGAGAAGAATCACCTGAAAATGGCTTGCGAATTGTCCGAAATCGGAGGAAACTGCGGCCAATTTTCCCCTCCGTCGAGCCGACTCGGGCCAGATCCAGACGATCCCGATGACCGATCCCAACCGGGAGTTCGATCATCGATTCCGGTGGTGAAATAGGATTAAGTCGACGAGTTAGCGGTGATTCGATGGCGACTCATCTGAATAAGCCCGATTAGGCGAGTCGGGAAGTTAACTCGAGTCGACTCACTCCTTCTCCTTGACCCGACTAACGATTGACCGTTAAGTTTGACTTTTGACCGTTAGTCCTAACGGAGGACCGTGACGGAATATTCCGTCGAATATTCTCTCGACGACAAAATTTTCAGCGGCCGTGGCGCGTTTTCAGAAGCAAATTCGGCCACAATCCCTGATTTTCAGAGCGAACAAAATTCAGAATTTTCTATGGACCTCTCTCATGGGTGTGGAGACTTTGGCTAGGAATTGGATGGAGAATTGGACTCAAATTTGGAAAGAGAAGGTGGAAGAGTTGAGAAAAGCTTGGATTTGGAAATTGAATTGCAAAAGGAAAAGGATTCTACTCCTTGGAAGATTTGGAGAATTTTGAAGCCTATAAATAGAGAAGTTTTCTACAACTTCTACACATCTCTCTACACACACAACACTTGTGTTTTGCTTGCTTTTCTAAGATTTTTCTTTTTAATTACTTGTGTGAATTTGAAAATTCTTCTTTTAATTATTATTATTTGTGTGAATTTCAAAAACATGAGTAGCTAATTTTCTTATTGATTGAGGATGAATTCCTAGTTCTTAACATGATTTGAGTTTTTGTTTTCAAATTCTATCTTGAAGTTTTTCACATAATTATCGTTTGTTTTTACTAATAGGAGTGATCTTAAAGACACTCATGATTGATTGATAGATTGTTTGGGTGCCGCTAAATTGATTTGTTAATTCGATCTAAAGCTAGTGAAAGTTAGGAGATAAGTAATCGTTTCTTTGACTCTTTACATAAGTAGCAAACACGAGACCTTGCGGAGGGATTAGTGGAGCAATTGTGTGTAGAAACAACGTTAGCAAGTGGACCTTGAGCTAAGAGTCTAACTACTAATATCAACCTAAGAAATTCACAAAACCTAATGCATGAGTCAAGTTACATCTAGGTTGAGCTAATTCTAGGTGGCTGGTGATTAGAATCCGGTAGTCGAGAACTTAGGTGTCCCGGTGATATAAGGGATTTAGGGGTTTAGCACTTGAGCTGTTTGCTTTACCTACGGTTGGTGATAATTTGTGACTAATAACAAGTAGAAGAGAACATAACTTGATTCATTGTTTCGTAACGAAGAAGGATTCCTTGATCTTCTCTCTCTTATTGTTTTCATCTTTCAACTTTCGATTTTAATTGCTTTGTTTATTTTTATTTTGCTTTTTACACCCCCCTTCGTGACAACTTTTACAACTAAGATCACTTGCTCCTCGTGGGAACGAACTTGACTTCCATTATATTATTTTTAATTGAGTGGAAATATTGAATTAATTTGATTGCACCTACGACACGCATCAGTATGCTATTATAAGAATTATATAAGTCAGCTAACTTATCTTTCAGAGCTTGAATAAATTGCTGATCACAGCTTGACTTCAAAACTGCCAGGGGATCTTGTGCGTGAGCAATTAAGGTTGGGATATCACCAAATGTTACATTCTTCCACTGTTTAAGATCTAGCTTAGCTGATTTTAGTTTGGTAGCAAATTGGTACCCTGCCGAGCCTTTGACATTTATTTTCCATCTTGAATCAATAATCTTCCTACATTGTGGATACTTAAACCAGTATGTATAGAAACGAAATGGTCTTCGAGGGAGAGGTGTACTTGGATCTGTATGCAGCAGGATTGGTGAATGATCTGATCCCACAAGTAGTAAATGATATACCAGGGATTTTTTATACTTTAAGAACCAGGAGGAATTAGCTAATACTCGATCTAGTCTGACTTTAACTTGAAAATTAGCTTGTCTGTTGTTACACTAGGTGAACGGGTTACCAGAGAATGGCATATCCATCAAACCCATGTGATCAATTGCGTTGAGAATAGATGAATGCGAAGGGGCTGTACGAGTTGAATATGTCTGCTTATCTGACTGATGCAATGTTATATTCAAATCTCCCACAATCACCCATGGGTGTGTAATTTTTTGGCTCAGATGTGTGATGTATTCCCATTGATATTTCCTTAGGTTTGTGTATGGTGATCCGTACATACAGGTTAACATCCAAGGTTCTTTCTCTGAATTTGACTTGACGAGAATGTTAACTAGATATGAATTGTTGTCTTGGATTTGAAAAGAAAAACTGTCCTTCCACAATAAAGCCAAACCACCCTTTCTACCAACAGGAGCTATTGACCAATAGTTTGGGTAATGCATTCTACTTAGGTAAGAATTTATATTTGGAGGATGAGTGTGAGTTTCAGATAAAAATATGATATCAGGATTATAGTTGCGAATGATATTATGTAAGTGATTTCTAGTGTTTGGGTTGCCTAGACCCTGAACATTCCATGCAAGGATTTGCATGATGTTGGAAATGTAAAATGATTGTAGAAAAAGGAAAAGTTTTAGAATGAGTACAAGTTTAACAAAATAAAGAGAGTTGAAAAATACCTGGTATGTCGTTTCCCCTGGTTCCTTTCCTTTGAGTCTATCATGGCTAAAAGCGATGTTATCACTAGAATCTTGTTCCATGGCCTCCAAAGTATGTGAAGCTGGAGTGGTTGTATTCGTTAAATTAGATATGATTGCATGCTGGATTTCTGGAGTCTCATATCGAGGTCTTTTTTCTCCTCTTAGGTATTGATCCTGCGCAGTGGATTCATTAACCTGAGTTGTAGTTGAAACTGGCAATTCAGTTATTACAGCAACTGGTACTTCTTTTCTTGACGCTGTACTTCGACGAGAAGGGGAAAATGACAATGGAATTGCTTGTTCTTCAATCACCATTTTTCTTGAGTAGACAAACAACTAGTTCGCTGATGATCAACGGTGAGACACTTGTTACATAACTGAAATGGAGGATTAATATACTGAATCTGAACCCATTCGCGAGCACCGAATTTTCTTTGAATGAAGTTGCCACGTCTCCATGGGTGTTTAACAGAAAAGAGAGTTGTAATTGCAGCTGTACCATTTATCGGAAAGAAGTTATTTTCTGGTAAGATTTCTCCGCCAACCAGCTTTGCTAGCCTTTCAAATATTTTTGGAGTCTGATATTCTCTAAGCATATTCTGTATTTCATATGTGACTTTAACAGTGCTAAGTCCACCTCTTCAAGTGTAATATTTGGATTCCATTCCCTTACCAAAGTGAGATGACCATCAAGTGAAGTATAGTCTTTGGATAATAAATCTTTTTTGTCTCTCAGGTTTGCAAAAGTGATAACAAAGATGTTCATAGCTTCATAAGAGAGTTCAAATTCCCCATACCCTTTCCAGTAACGAGTTGCAAATCTCTTAGCATCACCTACTTTGATTGGCTTCTCATAAAACACTTTTATGATTACACTGTTAGTCCATTGATTGAATCCCTCTTGAATTTCATCTTCTTCTACTTCAATAACCCTAACTTTTGCTGGATAATCTTTAACAGATGATGATGAGAGTTGTTGGGTTATCTATTTCAAGTCTGTAGATGAAGAAGCCATGTAATAAGATGACCAGTCAGTACCAATAGGGAGGTTCACAAAGCTGTTCAAAATATGGTTCAGTATAGCAAGGTAATATAGATATATGTTGTCCTCAATATCAAAGCAAGTGAACCAGATAAATTGTTTTGAAACAGGGGCTGATTGACTAACAAATTGGATAAGCATCACTTTAGCCATGACAATTTGAAAAAGAAACCTGGAAGAAACAGACACTAATAAACAGTACGCGTGAAATTTAACATAAGAGATAAGGTTAGATATATGCAGGTGAAGCTCAAATCATAGTTTGATGTGTGTTATGCCAGAATCAAAAGAAGAAATTAACAAAACTATATTGAATGAATGTGTCAGATTCTCAAAACCTCAAAACTTGCGAAAGAAAACTAGAGAAGATAAGAATGAGTTGAATTCATGATATAAACAACTTAGGGTTATTTAGGACAACAAAACAAAATTAGGTCATTACAAAGCATAAAATTAAGTCACAGAACATGATGAATTTCAATACAAAGAAGTGATTTGAGAGGGGGTTAGAGAAATCGAGAAGAAAATCTCACTGATTTGGTAGAAATCGCGGATTGACTTTGGTCGACTTTCTATTGACTTTTCGCTTGCAGAAGGCTCTCGTTCGCATTAGGAGGGAACAATTGGATATTAGGAATGAATTTTTTATCGAAATTCAGTCAACCATTGGTCAAAAATATTTGAAAAGTGCTTCTCCACCTCATTCTCCTCCCTATTCTGCTATCTATCTGATATGGCGAGCTGAGTGGATAGAAGATAACAACTCTCTCTCTCTACGTGTGATTTGAGTGGACTACTACTTTTGCTCTTCTCTTTTTTTTTTCTTCTTAATCTGTGATCATAAATGTTTCAGTTACCGTTGCAATCATTCAAGCTACAAACTCATCCTTTCTATTAACTTCTCAAACCATTCTAGCACCCCCATTCAGCTGATTCAAGACCTCATACAACCACAAAGCCCTAACCGATTACGGCCATGAATCACAAAATCAACAACAACAACAGTTCTTGTTTATAATTTCCGTCTACAAACACTACTACAGCAGCATCTGCATCTTTCTCAAATCATGGCATCACTAAACCCAAATTCCCATCGAAATAACTCAATCAATCCATGACAAACATCAACCTCCTGATTCATTCCCACTCTGATCTTCTTGAGCACCATTGATTTAATTATCAATCAAAAATAAAAAAAACTCTTTACTAGTTCTGAGAATCTTAACGGCCACTTCCATTAGGCTAGCTCTAGTGGGATCCAAGATCCCACTTTGAGATCATTGAAATGTCATAAGCAGGATGAACAGGTTACTCAAATCGAGAATGAGTTTCTGGTTCACTTGGATCCAAGTTGGAAGTACCCAAGGAACTTGATTTGAAAAAGCATCTTGAAAAAGCATCACACGGCAGCTTCCTAAATGCGTATCGAGAATAATTTACGAGAATATTCTTCCACCATGAGCTTTGAAATCGCACTTTGACCGGTCAACACGGTCAACACGCTAGTTTCAACTTTGTGCATGGACTAGCTTCAACACATTCGATGACATAATTTGAAACCGCATTTTGAGTGTTCTAGGAAACGCAGTTACAAACTGCGTGCTGCGCAATTTTAAAATGCGTATCAACACGGAATCTCGGATTCCCATTGCGCCCAGGCGTTGTATTTTGGTGACGTGGATCCAAGAAATAGCTTGAATCTTGGACCACGGTTAGACCTAGCCTTAGGACCATTACCACCATTACTAGTTTATATCACCTCCACCACAATATCAAAAAATCAGATTATTGATCAAATTGAATATGACCCATTTGTTCAAAAGTAATATCAGTATGAACCAAATTGTTGTCTTAAACTTACCGGATCTTGATTTTAAATTTTCATCATCATGATTTTGTATCAAACTTGTTGTAGTTATTATCAATTCCAAAGCATATTCTCTAATCATGCCAGTAAATTCAATCTAGAAAAATTAGGTTTTCAATGGATTAACCAATTTAGATGTTTAGATATACTTTTCTTTTTGTTGAGATGAAGCAGAACTTTGAAGGCTCTTGTTTCCCTGTAGCAGATGATTTCGAGTCTTTGATGTACAACAAGATCATGATTCCAATAACTTTAGAGTTTTGCCCTTCATATTTAGAATTTTTTTGAGTTTCTGCCCAACAGAGAACGAAGAAGATGAGAGTCATGAGACGAGAATTTTTTTTTGGAAGATGGTTATGTGACGTGTTTTTTTGATTTTATTTGTCGGGTGTCACATGGAAAAACACCTCATCTAGGAGGAGAGTAGGAAGGTGT
Organism: Papaver armeniacum; assembly: GCA_023531295.1. Taxonomy (NCBI): domain Eukaryota; kingdom Viridiplantae; phylum Streptophyta; class Magnoliopsida; order Ranunculales; family Papaveraceae; genus Papaver; species Papaver armeniacum. The sequence goes on from JAJJWW010017379.1 coordinate 14,102, forward strand.
ATAGCATGCAGAAGAAAATACTATTAAAATGTATAATATTTCTGCCAACGGTACCCTTCTTCTCCTGAAACCAAAATCACGAAAAACAAATCGAACGCATTAACGATCATCAAGTTAGTTTAGAGCAAATCCTATGGCAATGGCCAAACTAAAAAATTTGTTCATCCAGGTGGATGGCCAAACTGGGTTTTCCACTATGGGAAAGCGTAGGGCGCCATTTCAACAGACGCGCGACAGGATCACAGACTCGGGCGTTTGAGGGCATGACTCGGGCGTCACTAGACCTGACACGGGTGCTATGTGTGATGTCTCGGGCGTTAGAAACAATGTCTCTAACAGTCGACTCCCTAACACCCATATTTCCAACGGTCAAATTTCAAACCCTATAAATTCCATCCATTGATTTCATTTTCGGCCACACCACTTCCATTTCCTTCTTCTAAAACTCTTCTAAAATCAAAAATTTCGAATACAATATGAACATAGCGAGAAGAGCGATGAATAGTATAAAGAATAAAAGAGATCGAAAAAGTGAATCGATACCGTTGCCTCACACTTTGAGATGTAGATTTTTCTCAAAATCGAGAATAAGAGTTTTCTAACCCAAATATAGTTGTTGCTCCATAATTAGTTCCAGGTCATGTGTCAAGGCATCGTGAACGATCTGAGAATTATCATGTCACGAGAGGTGGATTTTGTAATTAAATTGTTTATGTTCTGTCTATCGCCCTGCATTTGCGAGATAGGGTTGACAGATATCCTTAGCGTGCGCTTTATCAACTTAAGCCTATAAAACATAACAAAAAATTCCAAACAGGTGGTAGAAAAGGTGGTGGATGACGACGCACACATTCCATTTTATGGATTTCGAAATTGGTAAGTTTTTTTTAACTCAACTTAAATTAAAAATTTTAAATAATTACTAAATAATCAAAAGAATTAATCATAGTTGATATTATACTTGTAATAGGAATTACTCCCCTTGATTTGTATTTCATTTGTGGGATACCAAGTGGAATGGGAGACCCGCCACCATACAACCAAGACGAATGGTTCTCAAATAGTAAATGGGAGATGCTTTGTCCCTCGTTTATGGAATCAGATATCCCTCGTAAAGATTTGAAAGGAGGTGGGATTAGATGTTCGGCATTGAAGATTTTCCTAACCAAATCCATAAACCCAGAACATGTAGATGACTATGATGAACTCGAAAGATTGTTTATCTTATGGGTACTGGGTCAGACATTGTTTCCAAACTCAACTTGTGTTGCTCCTGTTGGTTGGCTTCAAGCGTTAGGGACGATCTTGACAAAGCACCATATTATGACTGGGATCTCGTAATTTTAGAAGAATTGTACAGCGCTAGATAAAGCGTCCATGGGCGAACAAAACTTCTTAGTTTTGGAGCATCATAGAGGTAAATATCAAAATTATTATTTTTAAATTTATTGTTATTACTAAATACTAAAATTATGGAGTAATTTGCGGATTGGTGGTATACCTACTTCCGTCTTGTTAAACCAATCTTACAAGACGAGATAAGTTAGATTTCCAATGTTGGACATGAATATGAAGACCAACATACGAGGAACACCGGCAGCGACGTCTTTGGTTCCATTTTGTGCGAGAGGTTACAACGGAGATGACTCGGAGCCACAACAACGTAGTTGTTCACCCTTACGTTGGTTTACCTCAATATAATGAAGCGCTTGGAGCAGGTATTCTTGATTATTCTTCTCAGAGTTGTTTTTTACGTTCGGTATCACAAAGAGGGGTTTGGTTTAAGGAGAAAGAGTGCAAGTACCAAATACAAGGTATATTTTGCAATTGCAATTAACCCGCTACAATGATGCAAACCTCTACATCATATTTTTATCATTTGAGAATAACCTAGGTTGGGAGAGGTATGAACTAAATACAATGTTGGTTTTAGATGAAGCACGGTATGTTAGCCGGGTACCGGTCAATTACTAAGCTTCGTGATTGGGACACTGTAACATGCACGTCTATGGGGTTGATTTCCCGGGGGTTATCAAATATGTCCCATAATCCAAATATCGTTCCTAGCCAACCACCTCCAGAAGAGCCAAGCTTTATGACTTATCCCAGGATGGGTGCAAGTTCTTCATCATCCTCGTCAAATATGCCCGAAATTCGTTGGGAGCTGCAAAGTATTACCTCACAAGGTGAGAAAACCATGATCCCCATTGTTTCCCAAGGTATGGACCGTGATTATCCTTACGACAATGTCACTGCCAGTGAGGAAGAGTTGCGGATTCGACTCAACGATTTGCATTGGTGCAGTCGGCAAGTAGAGGCGATGCACTTGGAACAACTACGAAAATTGCAGACAGACACAATGTTTGGATTGACTCCAACTCCAACTCCAACTGCAAATGATGATGGGCGGCGGTCACATTCTTTCAATTCCACCAGAGCAATCAGATCATGGCACGAAAGTGAAGAAACAGTGGTGCGAGAAACACATCACAGTGTGGTGCAAGAAACACATCACAATACTACTTCACCACAAATTGTGCCAGTATCTCTACCTCAGGCACTTCGGCTTGAACCTAGGCGCATTTCATCATTATTCTTTCCCTACAACCCAAATGTGCCCTACAACCCAAATGAATGCTACACACCAACACCACCACAACAACAAACCTCTTATATGTTTGGAGGACCGAGTACACAGAGTGCTTACCAATCGCCTAATTTTTTTCAGCCAGGTCTATTTGGTCTATCCCCACTTGGAAATTTACAAACTATGTTGGCTTTGGGTGATTACCCAGGTTTATCCCCAGGTCTTTCTGAATTTCTGCTTAGTTTTAGTTTTAGTTTGTAGTTTTAGTTTTAAAAGTACGACAGTCTTTAATTAAATAAAATTACATATGTTTAAAAGTAAGCGTTTTACATTGGCTTCACTAAATTACGACGGACTACATTACATTAACTTCACTAATGAGAAGAAGTACTAGGTACTACAAAGAAGGGGTTGAAACCTGTTCAACACCTTAAGGATTTCAAAACATTTTTGAAAGAAAAAGCCACATTTTTCCATCTTCGCAAATAAGATTCATATTCTTCTTTAGCATGGAACTCGTCAACTAACCGGGGCAGAGACATGTTCAATCAAGAATTGAGAGTGAAATGAGGAGTATTTATAGAATTCAAAAAATGTAGCCGTTGGATTAACAGATTTTTCAGCCGTTCAGATGGAGCCGTAGGCGCCTTTGGGTCAGACGCTGGCGTTTCTAGTGATGACTCTGGCGCTGTAAGCAAAAACTCGCGTTTGTACTTAGAACGCGGGTGTTATTGGCGTTGACGCCAGAGTTAGTAGGGATGGCGCGCGCCATTACAACAGACGCGCGCCTGATGTTCCGACTCAATGTTCAAATGAACAGATCAGTTCATTTGAACATCCATTTTCTTAGTTTGTTCATTCCATAGTGGGAGCAAAATGAACAAACTCTGAGTTTGTTCATCCCATAGGAACTTCTCTTAGACAAAGACAAAAGAAAACTCAATTATTATTGATGATTAAAGATACACGATGGATTAATACCCTTTGAATAAATTTTCTCCGATAGTATGTGTTCTTTAATCTAGCCAAATGATTATCGATAAAACTCACAAATAATTTAATACCTAAATCTATACATAGCTTTTGGTATAGAAACTTAAGATTCAGTTAGTCTTCTCCTGCCACCATCGCATCAATAGTCACTGCTTTAAAAGAAAAAGAAATCAATAGCCAGATCGCTTTTTAGTGTTCCGGTTGGATTGATGATTTATTGCCATTATTAGTTCACCAATGGAGAAACTGTTTTTAATCCATATAAATTTTGGAATCGGAGTTTTAAACCAATAAAGATTCATGCTTCCATGGATGAGATGCATACTTTGGGGATGAACGGCAGGGTTTGATGGGTTGACTGTTGAGTTTAAGGGATGCTTTTGACCTTTTATTTGGATTTTAAAAAGTCATTCCCTCCCATGAAATTCTAATTACCTCCCCTAATCCCTCCTCGTATCTATTCTTTCCCTCCTATTATAAATAGAGGAAGGATCCCTCACAGGCTCACACCTTTATTATCACACTATTTCACATGTTGGGCGTCATTTTTGCGGATAAAAATCAAACCGTAACGGATTTGAAGCTAATATTTTAGGGATATGTTCCTCTTACCAAGTTCAACATACCTACCAAAATTGAGCGTATTCCGAAACATATAACACCACCATCTATTACTTTGAAATGAGCCGTTGAAAATCAATGATTTACGGTCGTCCAAATTAAGACCTAGAGATTGTGAGGTTTTATATTTGTGATAGGCATGTAGAACTTGGTAAGGCTAAGTCCTATGGGCTAGATTGGAGTGCTAGATTGGCCAAAAAGTGTTGCAAATCATGAAATAAGTGTGGGAAAAAATTAACACTAAACGGCTACTTCTCTTGCCTAGCATTTGCTCAGCCTCACTATCGGGAATTTGAAACGCCGAACAGTGCGCGCTCAAAGAGTCACAACGCCGAACCATTCGGCGTTGATGGAAAAAAATGAAAAAAAAAAAAGGAAAAACGATGGAGTGGATGGGAGAGAGGAAAAGGTGGAGAGAGAGAGTGGGGGGAGAGAGAGGAAAAGGTAGAGAGAGATAAAAAAATTGTTTTAAAAAAATATAATTGTAAATTCGACACGTGATCCCGTTCTATATTAATTTCTCTCTTCAACAAACGATACCTCGTAGCAAAGATCGCCTCCGCACTAGAAGTTTCGGCATCGGCCTTCAATTTCTCGTACACTTTTTTTAATGGGATGCTGCGTCGCCAGTTTGATTGTTTTTCTTGCTATCCGACACTATTATGCATGTTATTGTTCTTACTTATGTTACGCCGACGATGTATGGTTTATTTTTGCGACTAAGTTATGTATGCCTGCATAAACATGAGTAGATTGGTTAATCATAAATGTAGTTTAATCGAACACACTCAATGAGGGAGGGTCATCGGGCCCAATGCCATGTACCGATTTAGGTATCTCATCACCGTCTTTCGAGATCTAGTGGCGAGGGTAGTTGGTCTTTCCTAATTTCTGAGGATCGATATCCCAAGAAGTTATCGATTAACTTTCTTGGGCAAGTGATTTCGGCCACTTGCAAGGGGAGCAATGTTGACTGCTCGATTGTCGAGTACTCATGCCCCGACAATCGGCCACTAGTTTCCAACCACCAGGGCACTAGGACTACCTCGGCACTTGCACACTGCCGTCTCCCCAAGTTCGAATAGTCCGTCTTAGTGTAAGTCGCCCCGGCACTTGCACAATGCCATCGCCCCGGGTTCGAAACGACCATTTAGACGCACTTGTCATATTTCCAACCCCACGTGGCCTTTCACGGAAATAAATGACAATATATTATACCTGCTTTCATGGGTTATATAGTTTTAGTCGCGTAGCATTCTACGGTCGTGGCTCAGGTGTTCCGTCCGGTTTTAGTATCTTGTATCCCCCTTGACCGACCTTCTCAACAATGGTGTAGGGTCCTCCCCATCGTGCTGCAAAATGAACAAACTCTGAGTTTGTTCATCCCATAGGAACTTCTCTTAGACAAAGACAAAAGAAAACTCAATTATTATTGATGATTAAAGATACATGATGGATTAATACCCTTTGAATAAATTTTCTCCGATAGTATGTGTTCTTTAATCTAGCCAAATGATTATCGATAAAACTCACAAATAATTTAATACCTAAATCTATACATAGCTTTTGGTATAGAAACTTAAGATTCAGTTAGTCTTCTCCGCCCCTAGTTAGCTATTCGGAATTTAAAACGTACGGAACGACAAACGTACGAGTATTATACGGTTTTGTAAAATTCGGATTCGGTCCAAGATTCTGGTCAACGGGACGTGATTCGTGATAATTCGGAACGGCATACGTACGTGTATAATTCGATTTATAAATGAGCCCGGCTCGAAAATTCCTAGTATCTATATATACTAAATAATTTATATTTATAAGGTCATAGACCAATTTTTATGCATATGTGTGAGTTATTTAAAGAAAAAATAAAATTAATATGATGATATCAATAATATATACAACATTAGTTATCCAAGAGGACGTGGTATAGTGGTTTAGATGCTTGGTCAGTGAGTTTGAGATCTCTCTCACCTTCACCTTCAAATTTTTCTGGTCATTTTTATTTCATAAAATTACAACAACGCTCTAATATTGGGTCGTGTATGCCCTGGAGATGATGAAACCCCAAAAAGTGGGGCCTTTTAAAACGTAAGCTAAAGAATTTATGACTAATTAAGCGGGCATATCATTGGGATTCTGGATACGTAAAATTAGAGCGTGAACGATTCGCGAATAATCTGGAATGCCACATAATACGCGACTTGGGTTCGGAGTTGCAAACGACGCGAATAAAACGGTAAAATTAAGCGATGCGGAAAAATTCGCGAATGATTCAAGGAATCATTCGCGAACTTACTAACTAGGCTCCTGCCACCATCGCATCAATAGTCACTGCTTTAAAAGAAAAGGAAATCAATAGTCAGATCGCTTTTTAGTGTTCCGGTTGGATTGATGACTTATTGCCATTATTAGTTCACCAATGGAGAAATTGTTTTTAATCCATATAAATTTTGGAATCGGAGTTTTAAACCAATAAAGATTCATGCTTCCATGGATGAGATGCATACTTTAGGGATGGACGGCAGGGTTTGATGGGTTGACTGTTGAGTTTAAGGGATGCTTTTGACCTTTTATTTGGATTTTAAAAAGTCATTCCCTCCCATGAAATTCTAATTACCTCCCCTTATCCCTCCTCGTATCTATTCTTTCCCTCCTATTATAAATAGAGGAAGGATCCCTCACAGGCTCACACCTATATTATCACACTATTTCACATGTTGGGCGTCATTTTTGCGGATAAAAATCAAACCGTAACGGATTTGAAGCTAATATTTTGGGGATATGTTCCTCTTACCAAGTTCTACATGCCTATCACAAATATAAAACCTCACAATCTACCGGTCTTAATTTGGACGGCCAGAAATCCGTTGATTTTCAACGGCTCATTTCCAAAGTAATAGATGGTAGTGTTATATGTTTCGGAATACGCTCAATTTTGGTAGGTATGTTGAACTTGGTAAGAGGAACATATCCCCAAAATATTAGCTTCAAATCCGTTACGGATTGGTTTTTATTCGCAAAAATGACGTCCAACGTGTGAGATAGTGTGATAATAAAGTTGTGAGGGGATCCCTCCTCAAATAGATATTACTCCCTCCATCCCTATTATATAGGCGGAATATGGGATTTTTCTAGTCCCATTATATAGGCGGAATTTCAATTCCAAGAAGATTTTTGACATATATACCCATATTTATATTGTATGGGAAATTGTAGTGGGAATAAGATAAAGGGTAAAAACAGGAAAAACATGAAAATTTATGAAACCCAAACAATTTCTTAATTGAAGAGATTTCACATTCTCCGCCTATATACTGGTTACGGAGGGAGTAGGAAATCTTTTATAGTGGATAAGGATAAGATAACGGAAGAAAAAAACGTCGGCTAATTGCAAGGTATGGAACGTGCACCCTCGGGTGCACAACGGCGTACCGTCTAATAATCAATTAGTGGGCCAGCAACCATACCTATCTAACCTCATTTGATTGGGGGCCAGCCTTTTTAATTGGGGGCCATGACTTTTTATTTGCACCCCAAAATTTTGAGGGGCGTATTAATCCGATATTGAAAGACCTGTTTTACCTTACCTAAAATTAAACATTAAAAATAAGTTAACCTTAATTAAAAACCTTAATTAGGCTTCTCTTCTTCATCTTCCTCTCTCCCGTTTCTTCTCCACCACCACTATTAACGACTATTTTGAAGAAATTTTTTTCTTCAACCGATTCATCGCGTAATCGTCGCCAAAAATCAAAACCCAAGAAAGCTATGTTTCCAATTAGAAGATATGTGAACTTAAACCCACCTTGTATTCGTTAGTATCGAAATTTAAGTGTAAGAGTCGTTAGCATCGAAATGAAAACCCCTAACGACTTTTCATTTGCATGCGGATTCTATGAAAAATCGTTAGTGTATTAGGATGAAGATGACGATCCTAATTCCCGCGCTTCAACATTTTTTGCCCTAGAATAGAGTCGTTACTGGTATTAGGTTGAAAATGACGACCATTTTTGAAACCCTTGTTATTGGTTAACGACTCTAGGTTAACATTATAAATGGTTGGTTAGGGTCGTCGGTATATCGTAATATCCCTATGACGACTCAAACACAATAAAACTTGCCTTTTATACAGAGTTTGGATTCGAGAGTCGTCCTCGGGGTATTAAACGAATCTAACGACACAGGTGAACATTATAAACGATGCGATCATGGTTTAACACACCACCTTGACGATTTTTCATCACCATTAAAGTTGCAGTTAGAGTCGCGCCATGTGTGTCAACAAAGATGACGACTTTAGGGTCAGCATGATACAACACCCGACTATAACGAACCCTCACTCGAGTAGTTCCATAGTAACCATCAATCGACCCCTCGAGCACCATTCCCATAATTTCAAGAGTATATGAGGTTTACCCGATTGTTTTGAGGTGCGGGTTCACTTGAATCACTCATTTCTAAAAACCCTAGTTTTTCCTCTCAAAACTACTCTTCTTCTTCTCAAAACTCCAAAACTAAAATTTCCCCAAATTTAATCCCAAACCCGATTTTTATCTAAACAAAATTATCCCACTAATCAACTTAATTAAATCTTAAAACTAATCACTCGGGGGCATCTTAGCCATTTAGAAACTATTTTATAAGTGCAAGTGACCCACTAGGATTGGGTGACCTTTTTGTCCTCTCAGTGCTTGGGCCCCCAATTAAAATGTATGGCCCTCAATCAAATTAGGCTATCTAGCTTCACTATGTCTTGGACTTGAAGACGCATGCACTTTTCTTCAAGCGA
>JAJJWW010017380.1:0-47889 GCA_023531295.1 Papaver armeniacum
ACACAGAACACCATTCATATACCTGCCACAATCTCAATCCCTATGTCACCCATTCAATTCATCACCATACTCAACCGTGAACCTTAATTTCACAAAGAACATGTAAACAACCCATACACCACCGTAGTCTACTTCAATTCCAAGCTAATATCCATATGTAGACAATCGACTATATTCCATCTCACATAACATAACTTCAAAGCATAAACCAGAAGCAATACCCAACAACCTCAGCTTCAAACACAAACTTATAAACTCAATGAATCTTATCAATTGAACTTCAATTACTGTAATTAAGCAACATGAAGACTTACTCAGATATTTGCCTCCCCCAACTGTTGCTTCATCAACTCATGCAGCCGTAGTCTTATATTAATCAAACTCCAAACACCCATATTTAATCGACCTCATCACTGATTCTCAGTAAAACCTGGTTCAGATCTCAATTATCTCTATTCCCAATTTGAGTTCAAAACATAATTCTACTCTTCATATCATTCAAACCCATTTCTAATCCTTATCTTAAAACCTCAATTTCATCTTCCAATTCTTCTTATGAATTCTTCTCTTGAAACTCTAACTCACTGGGTCTTCAATGGATCGTCACCAGATCGACTTCAAGTCTTCAATTCATCATCAAAACAGCTTCAGAACTTCAATTAAATCTCTACCCATGACTCTTCATCTAACAACAGCTCCATGCAAATCTAGCTCCAAAACCAGAAACCCTAATTCTCCGATTCTTCAACAAAACCACTTCACCTTATCAATTAAGCAACAGCCCGTTTGTCCTTCATCACTAAACAACTCAATTACTTATCAATTCCGCACCGAAACGAATTTGAATATCAAAACCCTAATTGGTTCTTCTTGATTTACTTTTCTTGCAACTCTGAATCAACTTCTTCAATTAACACCACCACATCATCACCTTCCTCATCTACACAACATCATCAATCTATTTACTTCATTGAATCTCACGAATATTCGACAGAGAAGAAGAACAGAGAAGAGAAGAAGAAGATAGAGAAGAAGATAAGAAGAAATGGTTTTCTTCGACTTGGTTTGGTAAATAAGACCAACGGGAAACACTAGACACACACTACCCGATAAGGGAGCCCGGGTCGGTCCTAAAACAAAATTACTATTTTTGCCATTCATACTCATCCAAAGATATCTTCTTCATCGGTGATCCGATTGGCATGATCAAGTAGTCCATTTCTGCATAACTTTTCGAGATCTATCTAGCTTAGTTTCGTAACTAAATCGTTGTTAGATTAATTTCTATTAATTAACGTTAGTGTTAAACTAATCGAGCATATTCCGCTAATTCATCACAGCCGGCCTAATAAGCGTTGACGAGCTTGAGGGTCTTTACATTCTCCCCACCTTATAGATTTTCGTCCTCGAAAATCAAACCATCCTTCCGGTCTTCAAAAAAATCCCCACCTTATAAAATGATCTTATCTCTTGTCTAAGCACAAACAATAACAAACAAAGTACAAACCTACATGGCTTTCTACAACTAAAATTTGTGGCTCTAGGTTCAAAATACTAATTTCCATTCCCGTAGGTTACCTTGGTTCCAATTACGGAGAAAATATTCTATAAATAAATTTCTAAGTAAAATTTGGGATCTATCGGTCCAATTAATAAGTAAGTCTCCTTCTATGCCTAATGATACAAGAATGCAGTTGCCCTGTCTAGGTTCATGACTCCCTACAATGCCTACCTACGTAACAAGTATCACCCGAACACATCAGAATTACCAACCTCATTATTCCTCAGTGCTGGATTAATTAATATTAATTTATTAAGATTAATTAATGTCTAAACTTTTATCTTAACGGTGTAAGTTTATAAATTTACTTCGTAAAATATAAATAGTTTAGATCATTTTAAACAATTTAATCTTCAAAATTTATTTTATTTATCATTATTATTATTTACTTATTTTAATGAAATCGAATTTTAATTTCATGAGGAACTATATTATTATAACTAAATAATTTTTAAATTCATGTACTATTAAAGGGTAGCTTAATGTTATAACTATTATCCAAATGTTATTATATAATGTTGTATGTATTTGTTTATTTCATCATGTGATTTGATATAAATAAATAACCGCTAACAATTTTTCATAGTTGTTTGGTATTAATATTTTATTATTATATTAATATTTATTTCTTATTTCCTAGGGCCGATAAAAAGATAATCGTAGTTAATCATAATGTCAAGTTTAAATTAATTATTAATACTAGATTTGATTTGATCTAACTTTTTTATTTCCTTAAATTTATATTGTTGTTAAATAAGTAAGTTGTACTATTAATGAAAAATTACATTTTGTTATTACTATCCAATAATTATTATCCAAAAGATATTTACAATGACTCTAAATTTTATAATAATTAGTATTATATAGTATTATTATTTGCTTAGTTTATCAAAAGTTATTATCTTAGATATTTGATTCTTATTATTATCATTTTATTTCATTTTTATATTATTTACTCTTCATATTATATTCATATACTATATCTTGTTAAATTTTGGCGTTGGTAATTTTATATGATCTAAATTTGAGTCTCGCATAAAATTATAATACATCCTAATAGTCTTTAGATTTTGCTATTAGTGTAAAGTGTCATATTAATATACAAATTTATTTTCTTTTAATTTCAATATTACACTAAGCATCTGAATACTATTATTACTATTTCATGTATATTTGTTTCATTTTAGAGATCCACTAGATCATTTGTTAGATTAAAGATAAATTGTACTCAGTTTAATTTACAAAACTTAATCGTAGATAAGTGTAAATAATTTTTCATAGTTATTTAATCGTTATTATTATTTTTATCGTTATATATCCTTGATGAAATTTTAGTTGAGTTAAATTTAATATGATACTAATTGATAAGTGCTAACATTATTTTATTAAAGTTATTATTACTATTACATTTGTATTACTAACATTGATTGTTAAATTATTATTCTAACTACTCTACAATTGTTATTAAGTCCCGAAAATATTATTAACATTTATGTAATTATAATTTGTTTACTCTACGTAAAAATCAAAGTATTAAATAAGTTTCTATGTGAGTTTCAAGATTTATCAGTAATATTAATCTCACTATTTTTACAGTATTAGATTGTCTACGTGTTCATACTTTTTAGATTAATTATTCTATAATCTTTACTAGCTAAAATTGTTGGTGTACCCTACAATTTCTTTACTTCATTATTACAAATATAAACAACCAAACAAACAAATCAATCAATCAATCAAATTAATCTTTAATTATTGATAGCTTTTAGTGATTAAGATTTATCTCACAAATCCAACCCACTTCTAATAATCTCATTTACTAACTAGCACTAGCTATTTCTATCTCTTTCCCATATAAGATCTAATAGTGAGCTCCGATACCAACTTTGTAGCGCCCTAAGCTAGCAAAGTGACTAATCCAAGAGATTAACTAAATAAAGAGGCACTAAAAATCTAAATCATTTACTTAACATTCAATTAAGAAATCTTCTACAAAACTTAACCGTAAAAACTAGCCCCATCTGAAATATATATACAAAAACTCCTCTCAAAATGATACATAATCAATAGTGAGTAGATTTACAAATAGAATACAAACACAGAATAAACATACTAAGCTAACTAACTAACGTAAATAATTCTTCTAAGCTTTCACCACCACATGCACATCTTGATCTGTCTCTCGAAACCGAAAGTGGGAAAGGGTGAGCACATCATCCCTAAAAGGGGTGCCCGTAGGAATAACAACTAGCTTTCAAGTAAACATTAATATGATTCGAAGACAATGCGGGTTTTATGGACACAAATCGTTAATACACGGAAAAACAAAGAAAAACATAATGTAGAAACTTAACTTTTTCAAAGTAATTTAAAAGACAGAAAAACACCCATAAAGAACAATTAAACATTCATATATGAGATGTGTGTTGTCGCACATGGGAAGAGTAATATTGATGCCAATTCCACACCGATTAGGTAATATTGCGGTGTATCGCCCTAGCCATAGAATAAGATATAAAGGAAGATAATTTTGGCCATGTAATATTGTGGTGTATCGCCCTAGCCATAGAGTACTGGATATTGTGTCGGCACACATCTCATACCACCAGAGCACACAAACATATGCATGAATTTCACAACACAAAGATTGATATGTAAAACAAAGAATGAATACAAGAGAGTTCGTTATCGATTCCCACCTCTTTTGATGACAAGCCTCGCCTTTACCTTGAGATCCACGATCCCTTTGGTTCATCCTTTGAATCGATCGTTGTTAATAGACTAATTCGTTAATCACACAAGTACTCTAAGAGATTAGCCAAAAGGCTCATACAAGGCTCATACAAGTCTAACTAATGGTTCTAAGCCCATTAACTAAGTCTTATGAACATCTACAACTTTGTAGAAAAAGCTAAAGGTCAATTCGGACCATAAGGGTCCAAACAATTTAAATAGGAAAACTAACTCCCTAAGCCCAAGTTCACTAAACTCAAATTTTTAAAACAACTAAGCCAACCCATTAAATTAAGGCTGGTCCATCTCGGTCCTCTATCAATCCACTAACACTAATAATCGACGGGTCAACTAACGGTAAACGATGTCGAAAAGGTCAAGCCAACGGTCAAGGTCGGGTCTAGTCCATCGATCAACTCCCTTGGCCAAGATTCACCGAGTCAGTGCCGGTCGATCAGGTTAATGAGTTAACTCGATGAGATACCTAAGTCGGATAATAACGCAAATGAGTCGGACCGAGTAAGTTCACTCAGACAGTCAAGTTTTCTTCTCACACAAATTGCAACTCTATCTTTATAACTCTAACTCAAGGGTTGAACTTAAATCTATACATTACAATGAATCATTCATTCAAATAACTTAAACTTCATTTACAATACAACTAAGATTACCTCGATGCAGCTTTTCCAAGCTTTTTAAATCACCATGTACAACTCTAAATTATTATTCTAACTTTCTTCTTGACCTAAGACACTAATATCTTCACTACCATCCCAGTACCAAAAATACCTCTAACTTCACAACCTTGCAAAAATCGGTTCAACATTCACCCACAATTTCATCTCTAGCTCATACATAAGACTCCCAAATATTCTTGCATCTTACAACACCATTCTTAATAGCTCACCAACACAACATTCTCCGCAGTTCAAACTAAACAACACCATTCCCAATCTCTTGCACTGACAACAATACCACCAAAACTCATATCAATCTAACTAATCTCGGTCATATCTTGTAACTCAATTACAAACTTAACATACGACCCTGGTTCCATGAACTTCAATAACATTTCCAACTTCATTACATATCCTTCAACCTCTTCCCCGCATCTCAACACAACAAGAATACCATTCATATACTCCTACAATCTCAATCCCAAGAGCTGACCGTATGTGGTGCGACTAAACCCAAAGATCAAAGACCAAAAAAAAAGACCAAATTTTAGTTTGGTCCGTCGTGTGACGTTGAAATGGGGGCGAGTAAATTTAGTCGAGCGGGAGTATAAGTTCACTTTGGTGTGGGGCGAACTTTATCCCCGCCCGACAAAAAAAAAATAAAAAAAAAAAAAAAAAAAAAATAATGGGGCGAACATATAATGTCCACTTTGGGTGTGGGATCACATATAATGTTCGCCCCCACACCGGGATCACATATAATGTCGCCTGAACAAAAAAAAAAAAAAAAAAATGTGGGGCGAACATTTTACCCCCGCAGTGGTGGGGCGTAAACTATATGCCCGTCGGGTGTGGGCGTAAACTATATCACCTGGTTTTGGGGCGTAAACTATATCACCGCTCGACTATATTTGGGTTTAGTCTTTGGTCCACCAAATACTCGCCACTTGTTCATTTAGTCTCGGTATTTGGTCGATGGTCGGAGTCCGCTACGCCCGGTTACGAGACCAAAAAAATGGGTATAGTCGCCGCCACATAGCTCTCTAAGTCACTCATTCAATTCATCACCATACTCAATTGTGAACCTTAATTTCACAAAGAACATGTAAACAACCCATACACCACCGTGTCTACTTCAATTCCAGTCAATATCCATATGTAGACAATCGACTATATTCCATCTCACATAACATAACGTCAAAGCATAACCAGAGCAATACCCAACAACCTCGGTTTCAAACACAAACTTATAAACTCAATGAATCTTATCAATTGAACTTCAATTACTGTAATTAAGCAACATGAAGACTTACTCGGATATTTGCCTCCCTCGAATCAAGAGCCAGTTAACTCCAGTTGTTCTCGTAGTCTTATATTAATCAAACTCCAAACACCCATATTTAATCGACCTCATCAACCGATTCTCGGTAAAACCTAGTTCGGTCTCATTATCTCTATTCCCAATTTGAGTTCAAAACATAATTCTACTCTTCATATCATTCAAACCCATTTCTAATCCTTATCTTAAAACCTCAATTTCATCTTCCAATTCTTCTTATGAATTCTTCTCTTGAAACTCTAACTCTTTGGGTCTTCAATGGATCGTCACCGGAATCGACTTCAAGTCTTCAATTCATCATCAAATGCTTGACTTGAGAACTTCAATTAAATCTCTACCCATGACTCTTCATCTAACAATGACTCCATGCAAATCTAGCTTCAAAACCGTAAACCCTAATTCTCTGATTCTTCAACAAAACCACTTCACCTTATCAATTAAGCAATAACCCGCTTGTCCTTCATCACTAAACAACTCAATTACTTATCAATTCCGCATCAAAACTAATTTGAATATCAAAACCCTAATTGGTTCTTCTTGATTTACTTTTCTTGCAACTCTGAATCAACTTCTTCAATTAACACCACCACATCATCACCTTCCTCATCTACACAACATCATCAATCTATTTACTTCATTGAATCTCACGAATATTCGAAGCGGAGAAGAATAGAGAAAGAGAAAGAAGAAGATAAGAAGAAGATAAGAAGAAATGGTTTTCTTCGACTTGGTTTTGGTAAATAAGACCAACTGGAAACACTAGACACACACTACCGCGATAAGGGAGCCCCTTTGTCGGTCTAAAACAAAATTACTATTTTGCCATTCATACTCATCCAAAGATATCTTCTTCATCCGGCATCCGATTGGCATGATCAAGTAGTCCATTTCGCATAACTTTTTCGAGATCTATCTAGCGGTACTAGTTTCAGAATTCAAATCGTTGTTAGATTAATTTCTATTAATTAACGTTCGTGTTAAACTAATCGAGTTATTAACGGCTAATTCATCACTTGACCGGTCTAATAGCTGGACGAGCTTGAGGTCTTTTCTGGCTGGCGAAGATGGTATCCACGATCGAACTACTACAGATGTGCATTACCACAAACCCTAATTAGGCTTTGAATCACTCACGCACGCGCGTGACTTTGGCCAAGCGGGTTTGGCGTAGTGATCCTCCTTTGGAGAGATCGATCACGTGGGGCCCATGTTGGAATGATGAAACCATGTGCACCTCTTGATGGTCCTAAATCACGATCTAAGCCATCAAAATAGGATGGCTAAGTTGGATGGTTGTGATCGATTTAAGACACTAGTGGAATTAGCGACCCTTAGAAGCATCACGCCTGCCATGGTTTGAGCAATCGTTTCATTGCTCCAAGGCCTCGCCGTGAGAAAATCGATAGGGTGAGGGTAAAAAGTGGGGCCGCCCGGTGTGCGTGCTAGCACTTCCCTAATAATTCGTGGAGCAATCTAAAAGCCGTCCAACAAGGCTGGTAAAGTTGAACGGTTGCGATGTGTTTAAGACATTTGGACAGCCTAGCTCAATCGAGATTCTTTCAACCAATAGCGACCACCTTACTTCTATGGTTGGCGTCAAAGTAATCGAAATCTTTCCTGGTAAGCTCGGTTGGGAAGCTTGGAGCGAGGAGCAATAAGTTCGGACTTGGAAATCTCAAAAACCCGTCTAATACTCGGAATCTATTTATTAATAATTTATATATTGATGCTCATAAGTCATGATTTGTACCTAATTAAAATTAAAAATTTAACATTATGATGTAATTAAGTGTGTAATATTGTTATATTGAACGTATTTATCATGTATTTAAAGAGGTTTTTCTATTTTATAACTCTCATCTAAGGGTTATGAATATTTTATTTTCCGATTTAAGTGCATGCAAGGCCAACTTTAAAAAATCGTTAACTCGTTTTGCTAAAAAATCAGTCCAAATCGGCCGCCTTAATTGCTAAAATCGAGAGGCCTTGGAATCGGAAATCGCCTCGGTCATAGAGCTTGTAGCGATTACTCGGTGAGTAATCGGCCTTGGAGAGCGATTTTGACTACACTGGTTGGCGTTTGACGGCGCTGGTAGGTGAATGGGAAAAGTCCGATTAGTCGGAACATTAGTGGGCCTTGGTCGATGGCCATCATGATGGTTTCCCATTCTTTCCCGGGTTCAGCTAAGCTTGTTAATTTGTGCGGCCAAATTGTGTGGCCGTGATTATTTTGGAGACCGATGTGACCGATCCAGCATTTTCCTTGAGGAATTTAAACGCGTTCGATCGCGCTAACTTTTAATTAAAAGTTGTGCGAAAGCGCTGATCTCTTTGTCAGAGGGTGGTGTAGCCTATGTGAGTGTTTTCATGCCAGTCTCAATACTGACACTTCGGGATATTCATGCTACTCCGTTGCGAGCGAACATTTAATCGTCATGTCATGCCAATATTGAGACTTACTGGGAACATAGCATAGGAAAACACTAGGCAGGTCATGCATTAGTGAATAATGCTGATAGAACTCACAGAATATTTGGGATTGCTGTTGCACGCACCATTCTGAGTGAATTTCATGAATTATATTGAATTGCTTCAAATAAAGCGAAGAGGTTTTTCCGCACGTCACTTCTTAAACGGCTCTTCCTTTTGCGGGGTAACGACATTAAATGTTGGTTTTACAATTTTAGCCCCGAACTAAAATCCACCATCAACATTATGTCCCCCGCTTAGCATGTAATAGTTACACTATTGTGGGGTAAGCACTAGATGGTGACAAATAAAGATAAAACTTATGAGACAAAGTTAGATGTTACCGGTGAGAGATAGGTCGGCTGTCTTTGGAACATGTCATGTTCAAGAGGTATCCAGTGAGCTGTTCCCCCTAGCATGAAGTCATTTGGCCCTGTAGATTAGGCATACGGTTGGTTGGGATCTCAAACTATTCATGACGATGTCATAATCCTCGACACTGTGGGACGAGCCCTATCATGAGGAATATCCTTAAAAGGTGGTGAAGCAATTTAAAGAAAAAGATGTTGAAGCAGCTCCCAAAGAGAACGTTGATGCAGCTTCCGAGAAGGGCGTCGAAGCGTCTTCTGGAGAGGATGTTAAACCGAAACAAGTATTGTGCACACCAAGGATTATGAACCCCAAATCAGAAATCTTCAATATCTTCTTTGTCCTCAAATCTTCTTAGATCTTCAATAAACGCCTGCATACAACAACTTGAATCTATTGTGATCAATCACGCATGACGTAAGCGAAGTTAACAATAGATTATCACAAGAAGTCTTTAGTCTACAAACATACTAAACATCCTACGAAACTTCGATCTAGTTTGAGTGAATCTTATATCAGAAGAGAAGATTCTCAAGCATAAACAAACTAGGTGAAATCAAAGTTCAACCACCATTAGTCAATCAAATCAATCGAAAACACAAGATAAACCGCAATTATCTGGTTTCCCACCAATGATACTAATAGAGCTTCTCAATCCCAAAAGAAGACTTTAAACCGAGCGGTCAGAAAAAGAGATTTAGCCTAATTAGGTTACTCTTCTCTCCGAATAGGCGGCTTCACCAAGAATAAATAACCGAGGAAGTTTCTGTCCGAAGGATTAGTTTGCTAGAAATGCAAACTCAAGTATTTATAGACAAGGAAGTTTGGACACCAAGGAATTTCCAAAATCGAAAATATTCTCAAGATATGCAATATATTCCAAATTCGGTTTCCACAATTCCCCGGAAATGCTCTGTCCAAAATATTGACCGAAAATCTCTTTGGAAAATATCAACTAGTAAATGCACATTACTAATTCTCATTTTTCCTAAAATAAAATTAAAAACCTTAAATAAAAGATTCTTAACTTATTTATGTTTCGATCCTCGATTCTCTTCATTTAGCTATTAAGGAATAACTTTGAACAATTAAAGATAAGCGTTCTTTCGTACATGTTCAAAGTATGTCGACATCCTTACTCGTAAGTCCTCTTTCATACTTACAATCTTGAAACCGATTTTCCACACTTCCAAACAAGTTTAGAATTGGTTCATCCGACTTTCAAGAACTATGTGATTGATTAAGAACACTCAATCACCAATCATGGGTTTAACGGTTCTACCAAAACAAGTTTCGGTTCTACCTCCAAGTGAGTACAGTATCATAGTCACACTAGCTTCCCAAAATTCGGTTGACTAGTGTTGATGGTGGATTTTCATTTAAGGCTAAAATTGTAAAGGCCAAAATTATGCGCTAACATCCTGCAAAAGATAAAGCCATTAATAAGTGATGAATACTTCTTCACTTTACTAATTCACCTAGAATGGAGCATGTGGCAACAATCCCAAAGATTCTCGTGAATTAAATACATGAAATTCATCCAGGTTGGAGCATGTGGCAACAATCCCATATACCATGTGAATTTATAGCAATATTAATTAATGCATAATCTAACTTTGTATTTCCTATACTCATTACCGGTGCGGCATGACGACTGAGTGTTGTTCTCAGCGGAGCAACACGAACCTCCAAGCATTAATAATGAAGCATGTAAGAAATACCTGTACAGGCTACAACTCTCGGTGTGTTATACTAGCCCGATTGAGCATACATCTCTCGGTGTGTTATACTAGCCCGATTGAGCATGTTTGAATCTGGACTGTCCATATCAGTCTCGAACGATCACGACCATCCAACTTCACCAGCATGATTGGATGGCTTAGATTGAATCCATGACCCCAAGCGGGTATTGAATATTCACTACCGACCCAACGCTGGGCCCCGCATGGTCGGCCTCCCCAAAAGGGTGGCATATTTTCCAAACCGTCCAAGCCTAGCAAAGTATGGACGAAAAACCCTAAATTAGGGTTTGCCGCACATTACATGTGTCGCAAAACAGTCTCAACCATCCATCTTCGCAGAGACATAGATGGAGGGTGTAGATGTAGATTCAAAGGGCCCAGAGCATGTCAACACAAACATCGTGGGCCCGCATACATACATGACGATGGGTCAACAGAGCAACTATAGTTGGTCATTCCAGTTCGTGCGCCCAAACAAGGCATGATGCACGACCGGTGAAACCTTAATTAAGGTTTGAACATCACGAGCGTCCATTTTCTCTCGCACGAATGAAGGGTCCAGATTAGACTAAGCGGGTCCGGTGCGTATCAACATGATCACCGTGGGGCCCATCTATCTCCACACCCGATCGGCCAAGGCATATCATGCACAGGTTGCCTCGATTCGCATGCCCGAACTAGGCATGGTCACACCACCGATTGCAACTAATCTCGACCACTCAACTTTTCCGGAAAAATTGGGTGGCTTAGATCACGTTTCTATGGGATATTAAGGTATGGATGTGTACACTAGCTCGCCGTTTGTATACCAGACTAATCTGCCAAGACCGACCAAGCTTGGTCGTCTTGAAACGCGCTCCCGGAGTTGACATGATGCGCGACTTTGCGGCACTGCATTTCGTTGCAAATTAATCTCGACCACTCAATCCATGGGACAAATTGAGTGGCCAGATCACACTTTCACGAGACAATGAGGTATGGGACCCTACACCGTCATGTCGTCTACACACATGCACGATCGTACCCGCTAAAATTATATCCCCAAGCTTGGATTCAACCAAGTCAAGAGTGATGCTTGCACACCTCTTCAAAAAACCTAATTCTACCAACGGTCGCGGATGAGTGTCTCAAAGATCATCTCGTACGTCCAACTTCACTGCTTGGTTATACAACCATGGTCAGGAGTTAATTGGTCAGTAAGGCGTCATGGTGATCACCACCCGTCACTCTACCACACCATGTGGTCGGCCAAAGGAGGACTTGCTTGCGCAACCTCCAAACCATCGCATGAAGTAGGCTGGACATGAGGCTATTTTGAGACGCTCAAACAACGATGCTTCATACATGCTTTGAATATACTTGATGCAAAGACTAAGATAGAATGCACAACGATACTTCACAAGTATCGACTTCTAAATAACTTAGTTATTTAATCTAGCATTACATGCTACTTTCTGTGGGTCCCACGATCCACACTCGATAAATCAATCATGTCACAAACTTGGGGATACATACTGGGTATTGGTAAGCGGTTTACGGCGTGCGGCGCATAACGCGCCATCACAAGAACGTGTCGGGAAGTCATGGACGGTTAGTGATGATGGGAGAAGTGGGCAAGCGGTCGTGTGACACCAACACACAACTCCACTACTCCATCACTCCACTTTCTCCACTTCCCACGAGATACGATGGTTAGGCTTAAAGAATTATATAAATAGGTTCTCCTCCCTATTTTCCAAACATAACTAGTCAAGACAACAAGAGGCAAGTGTTGATACCATCGTATTCAAACACCGAATCGATAGCTTACATCCCGCAAGCCAGTTTAGCTTTTTGATACAAGTCATACATAGCCAACACCTTCACAATCTCAATACCTTCTTCGCTTCCCCTCCCTAAGATCAACCCCATCTCCTTCACTTTGTGACCGAAACAAGTCCGGAACGGCCATTTCTTGGTTTAGGCCGGATTTGCCTGAATGATTTATCGAATCTACAAGCACTCCGTGCAGTGCATTTGTTTAAGTTTTAGACTCATTTCTCATCCACACACCCCAAATTACCAAAACCGGTAAATAGTTTTCACCATAAACAATTGGCGACCACGGCGGGAGGTTGATCTCTCGGTTAAAAAATTGAATTCTCAATTTTCGGCTTTCATCTCGCGATGTATCCTCACCCAGGAAACCACATGTGGTTGGATATCATGGAAAGTGTAGCTATAATCTTGGAGGATGTCTTGGAAAATCAAGCCGGTATCGTTAAAAGACAGAGCGAAACATTCCGCCTTTTGAATGATATAACGGCACAATTACAAGAAGGGTCGGCAGCATCTACTCGAAGACGTGCAAGAAACGGGAATCCTTAGCAGAGTCACACATTTACCGGTGGAGATGCGGAAAAGAGCGCGTAATCACGGGGGACTCGGGAGAGACGAACAACATGGTCCAGCCGACAACGAAGACTCGAGGCAACTCCACAGAGGAATAGACTTGTTCGTGGTACCACAATGTCTTAGGGTAAAGAAGGGAGCCTCGCACTCGGAGACAATCGCTAGAAGATTTATATCTCAAGACTCTTGTCGAAGCTCGGAAGACTTGTCCAATCCGCATCGACCTTTCAACCAAGTGAAGAAATGCTTGAGGAAGGAGAGATCAATCAAGGAACACGTGAGTACGAGAGGATGGGAGCGTTCAATTCGATCACTCGGCGGTGATATTACGACACCTTCCACACCCCGTCACCCCGTGCAAGCGATCCGCGGATATGATGGCACTCAAAAGTCTTACAAATTCATCTCCGAAACGTGCTCCACATCAAAGCCATGTAGAGACACCACAACGCCCACGAACGCAGGAAAAGCTAGACTCGAAGTACCTATACTTTCCGTTCCCAATGGAAAAGATTTTGGCCGGGCCGGAGGCGTGGGTGCACGGCTGCAGGTGGAGCTACCTCCGTATGGCGTCCACCAACTGATCAAGAAGTAATTGACCCGAGGTATTGTCATTTCGACTGGTTCATTCACCACCCTACCGGCTGAATGCAACGCTTTGAAACGCATTGTTCGAAGAAGCTTAATTCGGAGGGATATCTTTCTTTCTCTCCGAGAGATTAATGCGGACGATTTCCTTAGAGAGGCTACTTGGTTTGATACAAGTGAGGCTTCAAAACAAGTAAGTTCTATTCAACAATTTTACAAGAAAGATAGTTTTAGAATTCACCGAGGACTTGGCATCCCGCACATGGAGAAAGAGGCTCAATGATCAAACGCCATGTTTGTTTCCTTCATACTTCCCTTTTACGCGACATTTGCAATTTCATATGATATGTGCAATCATTCATGACCAAGATGCAAATTCCATTTAAAATAATCTCTTTGAAAAGTCGTTCACGAAACTATCTCAAAATAAACCAATTCAATTACCTATTAGTTCAAACCTAAGTCAAATTATGAAAGGAAATCCTCACTATCACTCAAAAGAAAAGCATATAAAAAGAAAAGACAAGTAGGTGGCGCGAATCCATCAAGGAAAGTCCTTTAGCAAAGAACTCGTCCTTCCGGGAAAGATGAGACTTTCATCCTTTGAAGTACAGCCCCGTCTTGACTTCAACTCCTTAGATAACTTTTCAACCTCTTCTTCCCGGCGAGTAACGCAGCACAGAAGGGACTTCATCTTGTAATTTTGGAGCTCTGAATATCGGAGAACCCTTTGAAGAACCAAGGAGCATTGAAGTCGTATCGCACAAACACATCTCGATGGCACTTCCAGTTTCAATCATCTCCTCGTAAGGCGTTCGACCGGTCGTGACGCTCATCCCATGGATAGAAAATAAAGCTTCTTGGACGCGGTTGACCAATGCAAGACGACTTTTGAGCTTCAGGAAGGGGTAGCAATGTGGCCGTGCTTCTCCCATATCTCCGTGTACAACCCTTCGAACCGAGATGGCACGCTGAATCCTCCAACCAACACATGACCCGGATAAGGGATGTGAAGGGAGGATCGAACAAAGCCCCGTGCCGCATTGCAATACTTCACCAATCACATGAGCCTTGTCGGTTGACGGGGGAGGCCTTTCGAAGAAATCACCACGAATGACCTTATTGATTGGAACCTCGCTCGTAACGTTCTTCAAGGGGAGACACCTCCAACAATAGCGGATGTTGCCTCTCTTACATTCCTCCGATGTCTACTTCACTCACTGGGTGCTAATTTCCATTATGGCCCCATCAACAAGATCACTTAGGGAGGCACCTTGTCCAACCAAGCACGCGTCATCTGTCATTGTATAGAAAATGAGCGGTTTCACGAGACAAAGATAAAGATCAGTGTTACCAGACTATTGAGGATCAGTGTTACCAGACTTCTCAGCATAAAGATCAGTGTTGCCAGACTTATGAGGATCAGTGTTACCAGGCTTCTCAGCATGAGGATCAGCGTCGCCAAATTTCTCAACATGAAGGCCAACGTTACCGGACTTCTCGTTCTGAATGCGCGCCAACCTTGTGAAAACATTCTCTTTCGGAATTCCTAATTTCAAGCAAGGATCATCTTTAGAAGAATTTACTCTGGAGAAATGAAGGAATCGCGAGAAAGAGATTTAAATACCTCGTATATTAGAGGAATTGAGGATCATCGAATCACATGCCTTCTTTTAGATCTCTCTCCTTCTTGGGACCCAATCATCGACTCGGGTCCGTTTGCACGGGAGTGGCTTCTACCAGAAATGCTTCCTCAAAACGTCAGAAGATGGCTCACCACGGGAATCTGTCACAACATCCTCCGAGAATTTCTGGAAAGCCAACAGTTGTTTCCTCCAAAATTCCTTATACTTATCGGTTACCACTGGGTTTCTCCTAATAGGACAGAAGGGAAGACTCTGCAGTGCCAAGAACACGTCAGCATTAAAAATACCCGGGAGAAGTTCTTTCGGAGCCTCCGACGGACGGATAAATGGAAAACCACTGGTCAAATCCCATTTGACGAGAGCAGCCTATCAATGTTGTACGGAGTAACAATAAATGCTTCGTTGAATAGAGACGGGATATATTCCGGAATGCAGCTATGCAGATAAATAAGTTCTCCAAATTTCATAGTCTTGACATCAGTACGCAGCACAGCATCAGGACCGTCAGAAGCAATAGTAAAAGTCTTCAGTTGAACAATGAAAGAGTGGATCGGCCCCCATGGACGAAAATTTACGAAGACACATTATCAAGGATGTCCACGAGTTTCGCACCGGTTCGGGGGACGCCTCCTATGCCAACGGAGTATTCTCGAGCCACCATACAAGCTGCCGAGCGAAGTTGCGAGGAAGAGAGCATAACTTTTGAAATGTTCCCACAAAAATGCTCGGAGAAAAGCGAAGTGGACGTACGACTCCACCTTCTTGTACCCGTTGGAAACATGCATGTCCATTGCTAAGGCGTCCAGAGATGAGAATACAACGATCCAAGGAACAATGCCCCTAAGGGAATAACTTCACCTTTTGCTAGCTTTATAGCAATCCTAACCGGGGACACCTCTTATGGTCTTCTTTCCAACCGTCGTCAAATATATCTCTCGGATAGCCACAAATACGGGAATGCAATCACGCCGAGATCGTTTTCCAACTCCGATCCGGTTCGGGTGCAGGAGACCACTTCGATACCCACCAGGTGTAAAAGCATCTTGTATCTTTTTCTCCTCCTTGTCCGGATCGTCGAGTCCGCCACCTTTTGGAGTATAGCGTCATAATCACGTTGTTCCGTGTCGAAAGCTCGTAATAAAACTCCCCGACAGAGCGGAGTTCATCAATGCAGCTACGCTTTCCAGATTAATAGTCATCTCTCCCATCTAAATATGGTTGTATGAGTAGAAGGGCGCCACCGAGAAATGAAAGTAATCAAGCCTGCAGTATCTTTCTTAATTTCAAGAGTAGCAGATGCCATGACTGCATTGATGATTTGCGCTTTGGTCAAATTAGCTTTAACATCCTTATTATTCAACATGCGTCTCATCCACCCTTTATAAGAACCCAGCGGAGTATGACAAATCTTGAAGTCGATAGGAGAAGGCGGATATTCATTTCTTCGAAGACAGAACCTCATCACAAGTGCCGAAGAAGAAGATAGATCAGCTTCCATATTTTCTGAACCGGAGAGCAGGACTATCTTATGAGAGGATGTTTCCTAATGTTTGTAAAAAGCAAGGTGAACAACTCATCAGCAATGTTCGGCATATTTTTGAAGCTTTCAACACTTCTTGACTTAGTACCAGCATTATCTCCAGAAGACATCTCAACAGGAGTTCTTTTCTTCATTCTACAATAAAAGGCAGGAGTCAGTACTTGTATAAAAACGCGCGAGACGTGTAGTCACACATGACAGATCACATATTCACGTGGAATACACAAGGCCGGGATTGGATCCAAACACCGGTATTGATCAAGTTACAAGTTCGGTATTGATCAAGTTTCAAGTCCCAGTCGCTCAAAGTTTCAAGTCCGGTTTGATCAAGTTTCAAGTCCGGTATTGCTCAATTTTCAAGTCCGGTGTTGGTCAAGGGCACAAGGATGGTATGAAGGCGACATTCAATCAGGCATACACGGTATGGGGCCCATGTTCAATCGAGCATATATGGCGGGACCACATTTATTTGCACAACACGGTTCTCTTATGTTCATGGGAATCATGTTCACGAAATTCAAGCCGAATTTCTTTCCAAGCTACAACCTAAGAAGCTAGTTTTTGCATGCAAAAATGAAAAGGAAGCGAGGACACAACATATTCATGGATTCACGGCTTGTTTTACTAAGCAATCCTAGAAAATATTGGCGTATCAATCTCGGTGGAAGAACTAAGCATAATACATATCTTGCAAAATGTGTTTACCTAGCAAACTAGGGTTTTACTTTAAAAAAAAAAAAAAAAAAAAAAAAAACCCCGCTTACCTTGTTGCGGACGGACAAGAACAGCTGAGCTCCGGCGGCGTTGGCAGCGAAGTGGAGATCACGAACGGGAGCTGGCCGAACAAAAAAAAAATGTGTGTGAAGAAAAACAAAAGGGTCGGTCCCTTTTATAGACAAAAATTCGGAAGAATCCCAATAGAACAAGGATTCCTCTTTTGATTGAATTTCTCTTTAGCTTGGATTCCTCTTTTGATTCAAACACGCAAGGAAGGAAACCGGTCCCACCAAAGGATTCCGCGCTTGAACAACGTCGTTTACATGGACAACTGCTAGCGGTCGGTCAAAATTCCTCCGGGTAAATTTTCTTTATCCTGTCTTCTTCACATAAGTATTTCACCATCTCATGCCTACCCCACAATAGCACAACCATTATGCGCTAGGCATGGGACTTAATGTTGATGGTGGATTTTCATTTAAGGCTAAAATTGTAAAGGCCAAAATTATGCGTTAACATCTTGCAAAAGATAAATCCATTAATAAGTGATGAATACTTCTTCACTTTACTAATTCACCTAGAATGGAGCATGTGGCAACAATCCCAAAAGATTCCGTGAATTAAATACACGAAATTCATCCAGGTTGGAGCATGTGGCAACAATCCCATATACCCCGTTAATTTCTGACATTATTAATTAATGCATAACCAGCCTTGTATTTCCTATACTCATTAGGTGCGGCATGACGACCGAGTGTTGTTCTCAGCAGAGCAACACGAACCTCCAAGCATTAATAATGAAGCATGTACGAAATACCCGTATGTGCTACAACTCTCGGTGTGTTATACTAGCCCGATTGAGCATACATCTTTCGGTGTGTTATACTAGCCCGATTGAGCATGTTTGAATGCGGATTTGTCCATATCGGTCTCGAAACGATCACGACCATCCAACTTCACCGGCATGATTGGATGGCTTAGATTGAATCCATGACCCCAAGCAGGTATTGGAATATTCACTACAGAGCCAACGCGGACCCCGCATGGTTGGCCTCCCCAAAATGGTGGCATAGCTTGCCAAACCGGTCCAAGCCTAAGTAGTATGAACGAAAAACCCTAAATTAGGTTTTGCGGCACATTACATGTGTCGCAAAATAGTCTCAACCATCCATCTTCGCAGGCATAGATGGAGGGTGTAGATGTAGATTCAAAGGGCCCAGAGCATGTCAACACAAACACCGTGGGCCCGCCTACATACATGACCGATCGGTCAGGACCAACTATAGTTGGTCATTTCAGTTCGTGCGCCCAAACAAGGCATGACGCACGGCCGGTGAAACCCTAATTAGGGTTTGAACATCACGAGCGTCCATTTTCTCCTGCACGAATGAAGGGTCCAGGATTATACTAAGCAGGTCCGGTGCGTATCAACATGATCACCGTGGGCCCATCTATCTCCACACCCGATCGGCCAAGGCATATCATGCCTGGTTGCCTCGATTCGCATGCCCGAACTAGGCATGGTCACACCTCCCGATTGCAAACTAATCTCGACCACTCAACTTTGCCGGACAAATTGGCGGCTTAGATCACGTTTCTATGGGATATTAAGGTATGGATGTGTACACTAGCTCGCCGTCTGTATACCAGACTAATCGACCAAGACCGACCAAGCTTGGTCGTCTTGAAACGCGCGCCCGAAGTTGGCATGATGCGCGGCTTTTGCGGCACCAGATTTCTGTTGCAAATTAATCTCGACCACTCAACTTCTCCGGACAAATTGAGTGGCCCAAATCACACTTTCACGAGACAATGAGTTATGGGCGCCCACCGTCATGTCGTCTACACACATGCACGATCGTCCCTGCCAAAATTGTATCCCAAGTTTGGATTCAACCAAGCTGAAGAGTGATGCTTGCGCACCTCTTCAAAAAACCTAATTCCACCAACGGTCGCAGATAAGTGTCCCAAAGATCATCTCGTCCGTCCAACTTCACCGGCTTGGTTATACAACCCTGGTCAGGAGTTAATTGGTCAGTGAGGCATCATGATTATCACCACCCGTCACTCTACCACACCATGTGATCGGCCAAGGGAGAACTTGCTTGCGCAACCTCCAAACCATCACATGAAGTAGTCTGGACATGAGGCTATTTTGAGACGCTCAAACAGCGATGCTTCATACATGTTGAATATACCCGATGCAGTACCTGCATAGAATACACACGATACTTCACAAGTATCGACTTCCTAAATAACTTAGTTATTTAATCTAGCATTACATGCTACTTTCTGTGGGTCCCACGATCCACACACTCGAGAAATCCATCATGTCACAAACTAGGGGATACATACTGGGGTATTGGTCTGGCGGTTTACAGCGTTCATCGCACAACGCGCCATCACAAGAACGTGTCAGGAAGTCATGGACGGTTAGTGATGATGGGAGAAGTGGGCAAGACTTGTCGTGTGACACCAACACACAACTCCACTACTCCATCACTCCACTTTCTCCACTTCCCACGAGATACGAGGGTTAGGCTTAAAGACTTGTATAAATAGGTTCTCCTCCCTATTTTCCAAACAGAACAAGTCAAGACAACAGAGGCAAGTGCTGATACCATCGTATTCAAACACCGGAACTGATAGCTTACATCCTGCAAGCCAGTTTAGCTATCTGATACAAGTCATACATAGCCAACACCTTCACAATCTCAACACCTTCTTCGCTTCCCTCCCTAAGATCAACCCCATCTTCTTCACTTTGTGACCGAAACAAGTCTGGAACGACCATTTCTTGGTTTAGGCCGGATTTGCACATATTGATTTCTCGAATCTACAAGCACTTCCGTGCAAAGTGCATTTGTTTAAGGTTTAGACTCATTTCTCATCCACACACCCCAAATTACCAAAACCCAGAGAAATAGTTTTCACCCATAAACAATTAGGTACTATGATCAGTTCCCACATATATATGGTATCTAACTTGAATGTGTTGCACATGTACATAGGATCGATTCCCTTTGCCTAAAACCTGTTGCACATGTCCATAGGATCGGTTCCCCTTTCTGCTAAAACATGATGCACCTCATACAAGGATCGATTCCCCTTTGTGATGTGTTGCACCTCTTACTAGGATCGGTTCCCCTTTACCCAGAGTTGGTCTTACACAAAATAAAAAACTTGATCATACCATCTCATGTGATTACTTAAGATCGGTTTCACTAATAAAATTCATACCAATACATAAGTCATGCCTTTGTAATAGTTTTACCAAGAACACAAATAAGTCATGAGCGGTAATACTAATCACACATATTGGTTGTTCACAAGATATGCAATGAATAACAATACCAATAACGCCTGGAGATTTCCTTTTCGATTCACAAAACAATTTCATGAATTTGCTTCCTTAAAACACATGTAAAACATTTTTTCCTAGGATGAAATCCTCACCTCATACCCATACATAATCACAATAGCATTTAAACGATTATGTCGATGTCTTATCTGCAAAGTTTAATGGTTAAGCAATAAACCTCGTATTGTATTCCTTAATACTATGTCTATCTAGAGTGTTCATGCTTCGCACTTTTGTTTTCAATATGCACGACTTGAAAGATACGTTAGGGAATGAAACATTTCAAGTCAATTATCACTAACCTCGAGTGGAAGGATGATGTTGTAGTTGTAGCTTCTTAATTCTTCACTTCTTCAAGTCTTCACAATACTTGTAATGTCTCATATCCTAATACTTTCAAGCTAACCTATACGAAGTTGAATCTAGTACATAATCAAGCGAATCTTTAAATGAGTTTTGATTCACTAAAATATGACAACCAAACTTGACATACCAACGCTTGGTGGGTTCAACCGATCTATGCTCTAACACCAATTAGAACAAGAAACTAAGAGGTGAAAAGTACATATCTTTGATATCCCCACTCCAAGATCGAGGAAACCAAGAAGTACAAGGGGACCTAGCACACCTCGGCAAGCACTGCGCCGCGAACCAAATGAGAAGAACAAGAGCATCACAAAAGCATTTCACTTTGCCAAAGAAAAGTACCACCATTAAAGTTATTACACCGCATGAAAAATTTCCTTCTCCGAAGATTTTGATACATCATAAGTACCAAGAGATTTGCGAGATGTTGTCTTAAGCCAGCACTCACATATGCAATGAATTTCCTAACATGGAACTGTCAGGGTGTACACAACCCCTCGACAGTTTCAAAACTGCGTGAGTACACACGCAAATTTCAACCGGACTTGGTGTTCTTATCTGAAACTT
Organism: Papaver armeniacum; assembly: GCA_023531295.1. Classification (NCBI taxonomy): domain Eukaryota; kingdom Viridiplantae; phylum Streptophyta; class Magnoliopsida; order Ranunculales; family Papaveraceae; genus Papaver; species Papaver armeniacum. The sequence goes on from JAJJWW010017380.1 coordinate 22,067, forward strand.
TAGCAACTATTTGCCATATGTCTTTTTGCAAACTAGTTTAGGTTTTCATAGTTCCTTTTCAATTCCTTTTATTGGACATCGAGGTGGCCTCTGCATCATCTGGACATCCCACCTCAATGTCTCTGTTTTAGTGGCCAATCAAAGTTTATTACATGTGTATATATGACCCACTCAAACTCAAGATACTCAACCATGGTACTTTACTGGAGTGTATGGCCCTCCTCAACCAGTACAAGGAAAGACTTATGGAAAAATTTCAACAACACTGTACCAACACCAAATTTACCTTGGATGATAATGGGAGATTTCAATGAATTGATTGATCAACATGCAAAAAAAAAAAAAAAAAAAGGAAGGTCGGTGAAAAATAACCAGGTAAAACACTTCAATAACTTCATAAACTCAAATGCTTTGATTGATTTGGGTTTTGAAGGTGAGCGGTACACCTGTACAAATCGACAAGTTGATAAAAATTTCATCACTGAAGAGATTGGATAGAGGACTTGCAACCCAGGAATGGCTAAATAACCATCCCCAAGCACTAATGAGACATCTACCAAGAATTGGCTTTGACCATGTGAAAAGACAAGGGTACCCAAATACACCACAATCTTTAAATTATCCACCTATAAGTCCTCTTACCGAAAGTGATTGTCTATGGACAAAGTCGAGATAATACTAAAAATAGGTATTCACACTTTGTGTGATCGTCTATGGATACAAGATCAAGACTAGGTTGGATGACACATAGCTAATGACTCAGCCCTCTTCTAGCCTCTTATACATATCTGTTTTCAGTAACTATTCCATCTAACAGATGAGAGGAAATAGAAGTAGAATGTTGGAATTTCAGCGTCATAATCAACATACTTTATGCTTAAACATGATTATGTATAACCCATATATTGAAACATTCATTAGACCTAGTTTAAACACACTCTACAACATCTGAAAACTATACGGAACAATAAGTAACCACTTAATTAGCTGAACATAATCTTTAACATTAGCATAACAAAATGATACACATCAAGAACATATTGAGAGGAAATAGAAGTAGAAGCTAAGTCATACTGTTTTGATTTGTTTTACTTCTTTTTTCTCAACATGTTCTTGATGTGTATCATGTTGTTATGCTAATGTTAAAGATTATGTTCATTTAATTAAGTGGTTACTTATTGTTCGGTATAGTTTTCAGATGTTGTAGAGTGTGTTTAAACTAGGTCTAATGAATGTTTCAGTATATGGGTTATACATAATCATGTTTAAGCATAAAGTATATTGATTATGACACTGAAATTCCAACATTAAAATACAACAATCAAAGTGTGATTACTTGATAATAGGTTCGGACTTAACCAAACACTATAGGATCAATATCATGTAATACTGAGTTAACGTTTGTGTATTTTACTTTTAATTATAATAAACAATTATAATTGCGGAAATAGAAAATTAAAAGACACAACAAGATTTTGTCAAAGAGGAAACCCCAAATGCAGATATACCTCGGGACCTAGTCCAGAATTCAATACTCTCAGAATTAAGCCGCTATACAAAATCTAACAAACTTCGTATAGTTGATACCAAGAAACTAAACCTATAGTTCACCTAGTTTCTTCAGTATCTGTTAGAGCATTGCTCGGTCGAACTCACATGCGTTGCTATCTCAAGCATGTTTGTCAATGTTAGTGATCAAAACTATAAGTCTTGATTTCTAAGCTACTATTAGCTAAGTCTTGGACTAGGATAGAGAGTGTAGTTGAGCTCAAGACTCCATGGAAATCATCATACAAGACGAATAACTACTCAAGGAACTGGTGGAACTTCATCGAATAAAAGGTATGTGGAGACTTGAACTTATCTATCACTCAAAAGTGTATCTAATCTATCTCCTATCTTGAGACAACGTCGTTTTTCTATATAGACTATGATTATACACATTTGTTATTTCGAGCCGAGTTTATCTAGCTTATCTATTTCTCGAAATATGTGTTGGTAATCTTTCGCTTTAGCCAAGTTCATCTTTACCTAGTGACGAAAGTCATGTTATGTTTCAATCACTTGAAAATGGCTTTGACGAAAAATGGTTTGTGAATAACAACTATATAACGTCCTCTAAGAATGTTTTAATGATTGAAATGAGAGTTCATATTATAACCATGGAAGGATATAAACATTGTGTGGTAACACATATGTGTGTAAGTCCTTATTCCTTGAACCAAAGTATGCATACTTTTTTGCTCAGGAAAACCGGAACCAAGTCCGCGTATTGTTGGAAGTTCTCGACCCGAGAAAATCTGATGGAGTTTGTGAATTGAAAACAAACTTATTCCGGGTACTTAAGTCCGCGTACTTAAGTTGGTTATTTTCTAAAAATGATTATTCGTGAACTTAAAATTATATAAACTAAGGAATGCAAGTTTGCAAACCATGGCTATAAAGTTCATGAATCGATTCGAGTGAATCAAATCGTTTTTGTTTCAATTGTGTCTATTATAAAGATCTAAGCAATTGAACAACTCTCTAACTAGTTCATTTGAGTCATTTGAACTAGTTATGGTAAAAAAGAATATGGTTGATATGAAAGTGCTCATATGGCTAACCATTCGGTTAACTACTATTGAACCAACTAAATGTACATGTTTGGGTACGGTTACACAAACCTAAAAACGTGCATTTCATTTGTGTGTAACAAGCTAAGTTTCGATATAACGGTTGAAAGATATTAGCTTGAATCTAATAAGGTTTTCATCTAACGGTGAATATTGAATGCTTTGTTACCAAGGTAACTTAGATTGCAAACCCTGATTTGAAAGACTATACAAGGGAGAACTCTAGCAACTGAGAAACCTAATCCCCACACCTCCTGTGTGATACTAGTTGTATAAGCTAGAGTCGATTCTCCTTTAACCTTCGGTTTCTATCGAGACCCTGTAGGTTAACGACTTGAAGACTTCATTGGGATTGTGAAGCGGATCGATACTACTTTTCGTAGTTGTGTGATCTGATCTTGTTGTTTCTATCGTACTAAGTACAATCGTAACGGTTGGCTTGAGATTGATTTCTCCGATAGGCAAGATATAAAAGTAATCACAAACATCTTCGCCTCATCGTTTGTGATTCCACAATATCTTCTTTCTCCACGTCGATTAAGATTATTATGAGGTGATTGATAATACTAGGTTGTTCTTCGGGAATATAAGTCCGGGTTATCAATTGGTTCCTGTTCACCTTGATTTATCAAAATACGGAACAAAACTCGTTGGTATTTCTGTGGGAGACAAATTTATCTATTACCGTAGACTTTTCTGTGAGATCGAGATATCATAACTCTTTGATATACTTTTAATAAGATTGAGTCTAGTTGATTCTCTGAAAAGTATATTGGAGTTAGTCCATACAGATTGCTAAGCGAAATATTGGGTGTGGTTGTTGTACCCCCGCTTTTTCAATTGGTATCAGAGCAGGCAAACACGATAAACCTAATAAGTTTTTGTTTGGTTGGTCCTTAAAAATTTCCCTATGGGAAATTTCTTTGGAAAACTCGCTCTTGGCATCTGTAATGCATGCCATATATCCTTAAGGGGGAAGGATCCGTTGACATGGTTATAATGACATAATCCGTTGACATGGTTATCATTTTTTCTACCAAATCCAACCGGCAATGAATTTTAAGCTAATCTTTTGATGACATGTTCTTCTTATACGTTTCTACACTCCCACCAAAAATGAGAGCATTCCGAAATGTATTAGACCACCATCTACCATTTTGAATATCAACCGTCGAAAATTAACGGTTGAAATTAAAATTTGTGGATGGTAATGTTTCGTATTTCGGAATACTGTCATTTTTAGTAGGAATGTAGAGTTTTATATGAGGAACATGTCACCAAAATATTAGCTTTAACTTCATTGCTGGTTGGATTTGGTAGAGAAAATGGTAACCATGTCAACGGATTATGTCGTTATAACCATGTCAACGGATCCTTCCTCTATATCCTTAAACATTGTTCAAAGATTATTATGGACTAAGCCTCTGGGTTCTCATGATAATCCCTATTCATCTAAGATCTTGGATAACTTAGATGATGAGGAACAATCCAAAGGAAAAATTAAAAAGAAGGAATGATTGAGAAAATGTTCATTACGATCAAAGATATGGACTCTCACTAGATTAACTCTTAATCTTTTTGAGAAATACTATCGCAATGGATCAATCTACCAAGATCTATTCAGAGCGTTTGAAAGCGTTTTTAGATTCTTAGAAAAACTTAATTTTGTTAAGTTTAAGAATCGACCCGATAAAAGTTATGTACATATAAATAAAGATGTACGAACTGGACACGCTGTCAACACAAGTAGATCCAATATGGGTTCGCGTGTGTTTGACGCAAGTTCAAGGTATCGGAAGAATCTTCTTTCTAGGCATATAAAAAGGAAGATAGAAAGCTCTGACAACCCTGATTATCATCATTACTTTGATTACATCACTGGGACTACTCACAAATATCAACCAGAAATGTTGCATGAGGATCTCTCTGCACATCATGCCTCTTGGTAACAAGCCTGGCACTAACCCATTTGTATATATCTTGAAATGGGGAAAGAAGTGGTTGATTTGTGTACAGTTGGGTTAAAAATTCTATCCTTCTTGAAGTATCGAATAAAGCTTTCTACTGCATCCGTCCCCTCTCACAAATTGTGTTGTCACAGATTGCACAACCTAGATGTATGAATATCAAAGAAAATCCCACATTTCTTTTGTGGGTCGCGGTTCACAAACGGGTCCAAGCCCAAGTGGGGCATATAAAGTAGAAATTACGCGTACCTTCTTCTTCCCCAAATCTGTCGCGTTTGTGAACACTCTAGGGTTCTTGTGTCTCCTCCATTAAAACTTCCTTGGAGAAAGATTAAAAGGAAGGGTGTTTAAGATTTATTCCAAGTAAGTAATTTCCTCTTGTTCCGTCCAATTTCTAGCTCTCATGATGAATTCTAGGGTTTCAAAAAGAAGTTCAAAAAGTTTGAGTGCTTCTAGCATGAATCTCCCTTTAGATCAAAATTCTCTCGGGATTAGGTTTGTCAATGATTCTTGTGCTAAAGTTTTTGAAAGGATTTCATCTAATGGTTTTATTTTGGAAAAGAAATTGGAACTATCTAGTGGATATAAAAGGATTTAGTTTGCTTTAAAAAAATTCAATCTTGGAAACATCTTTGATTGTCTTGGTCAAGGATTTGATTCTCTTACAAGAATTTTCTATGCCAACATTCATGATGTTGATCTCGAAAAAATGGAATTCAAATCCATGATAAATAGATAAATATTTCTTATAAATAGAGAGTTGATTTCGAAGATTGCAAAATTCCGTTGGGAAACGTTCGTCTACCTAGGACATGTGATGAACGACCATCGTGTGATGACATCTCTCTTGGACTTTGCGGGAAGAAGTTTGCTTGGAATCAAGGGAAGTTTCCTACTAATGTTCTTAGTGTAGCCTTAATGGCCTTCGAAAAACTTGGTATCTCTAATCTTTGTCCCTCCACTATTGAGAATTCTCGATGGAGTCGTGGGTTTGCGGAATTGGTCTATTTCCTTGAATTGGGTGTTCCAAGTCTCGATATTTGTGGTTTCATCATTTCTCAAATGACTTCGATGACTTCATCCAACAAGAAGTTGAGTTACCCTTGCTTGATTAGTCAAATTTGTTGTGTGCATGGTTTTGATTCAATTGGCAATTCTCTCGGGGTTCCCAAACCAGTTCGTCCATGTACTTTCAAACGTATAATGGAGAATGTGTGCAAAAGACAAATAGATAATTCCCTTGATGATTGTGATCCTACCACCTTGAGTCTTCTTCAAAAAAATTCACAAGGGTGTGTGTAAGGTCAATTCAAGGGTGAAGTGCGTACAAGAACAATTGTCATTGGTTGCAACTAAGTTTCCGAGCTCAAGGAAGAATTGAACATGATTCAAGCAACTTGGAATGTTTAGATGATGAAGATGATGAGTAAATAATGATTTTATTTGTCTAGTAAATCTTCTTATGAGAATTTTATTCTTGTTTTGTTTAAATAACAAGAGTTTGGAATAGCCATTATTGTGATTACACATAGCTATGTCCAACGTTTTCATCTTCATGTTTTAGGTTTATTTGTTTAAATTCTAAAAAATTGTTTGGAAGATGATTTTTGAAGTATTAATCTTTATGGTTTTATATATTGCAATTTGTTATGGGATATGTGTGTTTGCGTCCGTGAACTATGATTGTCCCATACCTTGTTAAAAGTTAAGTCTTTCATATGTTGATATGCTTGTATTGATAAAAGAATGAATGAACTTTTGACATCACAAAAGTTAAAGCCTTTTATGTCATGTTTTGATAAAAGAAAGAATAAAACTTTTGTTTACGAGGATTATGTCTATTGTATGTCATTGTGCAAATAGTGATGGAAAATAGAATGAATCCTTGTTTATTCCATGATATTGATCTTCCCGATCCATATTTTATGTATATACTTGTGAGTCTCCGTAAGTTCTCTTATGTTGAGCATTTCCGATTAGATTAATCATGGGTTTTCTTGTGGTTAATTTAGTTGAGTATTATTTGGATTCAAATTCATATTCGTATTTGATTTGTTATGTCCAAAGAAATCCTTCTTTTCTCGTGAAAGTAAGGTCGCTCTTGTTGTTCTTTCGGGAATGACATTTTATGGGGGAGAGTTCTTAATTGAACTTGTGCTTAATTGCCAAATCTTTGTGGGGAGTGCGGCTGTGGAATATTATAGGAGTTATCTTGTATCTTAATAAACTCCTTGATGAAAGCATTTAGCTTTGGCTATATGATTGCATCTAAAAAGTTGATATGTCCTTACTTTTGGTCATGAAATGTCTCTATGGAAATTTTATTAGCATCCCGTTTTCGTACCTTTGCCAATTTTATTGACAAAAGGGGAGAATTAATGTGTAGTTCACACTACAAATACATATGGCTTTCGGATCATTATGTAAGGGGGAGTGGTTTCCATGTGAGATGGAGTATTGACTAAGGGGAGTGATACATATCACCATAGTATTGTTGTCAAAGTTGTGATATAATTGGACTTTGATGTTGTATAATAATACTATGACACTGTATAACAATGATTGAGAATTCTTGTTTTCTCATTGTTATAGCTACGGATTTTCAACAACGATGATGCTAAACTTACAACCTTTGGGATAATTGGAGTACTTGGAAGTGACGAAGATTTCGAGTAATGTTGAAGATTAGGCATGTGGAAGAGCATCTACAAAAGTTTATTTATCTATCTTTGTATTCCATATGTATTGATAGTTTTGTCACTAAAATTGACAAAGGGGGAGATTTTTTGAGCATTGCTCGGTCGAACTCGCATGCGTTGCTATCTCAAGCATGTTTTCCAATGTTAGTGATCAAAACTATAAGTCTTGATTTATAGTCTACTATTAGCTAAGTCTGCGACTAGGATAGAAAGTGTAGTTGACTCAAGACTCCATTGAAATCATCATACAAGACGAAGAACTAGTCAAGGAACTGGTGGAACTTCATCGACTAAAAGGTATATGGAGACTTGAACTTATCTATCACTCAAAAGTCTATCTACTCTATCTCCTATCTTGAGACAAAGTCGTTTTGCTATATAGACTATGATTATACACATTTGTTATTAAAAGCCGAGTTTATATCGCTTATCTATTTCTCAAAATATATTTTGGTAAGCTTTCGCTTTAGCCAAGTTCATATATTTAACTAGTGACGAAAGTTATGTTATGTTTCAATCACTTGAAAATGGGTTTGACGAAAAATGGTTTGTGAATAACAACTATATAACGTCCTCTAAGAATATTTCAATGATTGAAATAAGAGTTTAGTTTATATAACCATGGAAGGATATAAACATTGTGTGGTAACAAGTACGCGTAACAAGTCCGTGTACAAGTCCGCGTATTCCTTGAACTAAAGTATGCGTACTTTGGTGCTCGGGAAAACCGGAACCAATTAGCGTACCAAGTCCGCGTACTTATCGGAAGTTCTCGACCCTTGAAAATATGTTGGAGTTTGTGAGTTGAAAACAAACTTATTACGGGTACTTAAGTCCCGCACGCCAAGTCCGCGTACTTAAGTTGGTTATTTGCTAAAAGCGATTATTCGTGAACTTAAACTTATATAAACTAAGGAATGCAAGTTTGCAAACCGTGGCTATAAAGTTCATGAATCGATTCGAGTGAATCAAATCGTTTTTGTTTCAATTGTGTCTATTATAAAGATCTAAGCAATTGAACAACTCTCCAACTAGTTCATTTGAGTCATTTGAACTAGTTATGGTAAAGAAAATATGGTTGATATGAAAGAGCTCATATGGCTAACCATTTAGTTAACTACTATTGAACCAACTAAATGTACATGTTTGGGTACGGTTACACAAACCTAAAACGTTCATTTCATTTGTGTGTAACAAGCTAAGTTTTGATCTAACGGTTGAAAGATATTAGCTTGAATCTAATCAGGTTTTCATCTAACGGTGAATATTGAATGCTTTGTTACCAAGGTAACTTAGATTGCAAACCCTGATTTGAAAGACTATATAAGGGAAAACTCTAGCAACTGGGAAACCTAATCCCCACACCTCCTGTGTGATACTAGTTGTATAAGCTAGAATCGATTCTCATTTAACATTAGGTTTCTATCGAGACCCTGTAGGTTAATGACTTGAAGACTTCATTGGGATTGTGAAGCGAGGTAGATACTACTTTTCGTAGTTGTGTGATCGATCTTGTTGTTTCTATCGTACTAAGTACAATCGTAACGATTGGCTTGAGATTGATTTCTCCGATAGGCTAGATATAAAAGTAATCACAAAAATCTTCGTCTCATCGTTTGTGATTCCACAATCTTCTTTCGCCGCGTCGATTAAGATTATTGTGACGTGATTGATAATACTAGGTTGTTCTTCGGGAATATAAGTCCGGGTTATCAATTGGTTCTTGTTCACCTTGATTTATCAAAAGATGGAACAAAACTCGTAGGTATTTCTGTGGGAGACAGATTTATCTATTACCGTAGACTTTTACGTGTGATCTGATTTGTTTATTAAAGTCTTCGACTTTGGGTCGTAGCAACTCTTAGTTGTGGGTGAGATCAGCTAAGGGAATCAAGTGCGTAGTATCCTGCTGGGATCAGAGACGTTAGGAGAGCAACTGTACCTTTGATCAGTGTGAGATTTATTGGGGTTGAACTACAGTCCAGACCGAAGTTAGTTTGTAGTAGGCTAGTGTCTGTAGCGTCTTAATACAGTGTGTGTTCAATATGGACTAGGTCTCGGGGTTTTCTGCATTTACGGTTTCCTCGTTAACAAAATTATTGTGTATGTGTTATTTCTATTTTGCATTATATTTTGTTATATAATTGAAATATCACAGGTTGTGCGTTAGATCAATCAATTAGAATATCCAACCTTTGGTTGTTGATTTACATTGATTGACACTTGGATATTGGTCTTTGGTACCATCCAAGTTATCTCTCTTGTATTTAATTAGACTCGCAGATTTCTATTTGCTTGAGTAAGAATTAAATCGAGATATCGAGATATCATAACTCTTTGATATACTTTTAATAAAACTGAGTCTAGTTGATTCTCTTAAAAGTATATTGGAGTTAGTCCATACAGATTGCTAAGCGAAATATTGGGTGTGGTTGTTGTACCCCGCTTTTCGGTATCCTGCGCTTAGACATTCAATAAGTTTACGACTTTGGAACAATTCCTTTGGATCGTATTGCAAACAGTAAAGGAACAACAAATCTGTTTGGTAACAACTCTCTTGATTCTTTCACATGAATATATCTTAAGTCATATGCAAAGCCTCTTCCGTTTAACCAATAAAATCCTTTTCCTAGTCAGATCAATCTATCCAACAACTACCGAAGTAGCAGAGATTAGATTTGCAATCAATCAATATAGATTCAAACAAGAAACTATAAGGTCATGCCGATCTTACACAACTAACTAATCGAATAAATCCAATTCTAGTTGGATCCCAGCCGATCAAGGTTTGTGCACACCCAAAGATATAAAAACTAAATTAGAAATCTTCTTTGTCTTCAAATCTTCTTTAATCTTCAATAAACACCTGCACAACACCACTTGAATCTCTTGTGATCAATCAAGCACATAACAGAGTCTGTTAAGAATGGGTTATCACAAAACGTGTTTAGATCTACAAACAGTTCTAAAGATCCCGTCGACACTTCGATCTAGTTTGAGTGAATCTTATATTAGAAGAGAATATTCTCAAGAATAAATAAACTAGGTGCAATCAAAGTTCAACAACCGTTAATCAATCAAATCAATCAAAAACTAAAATAAACTACAATTATCTAGTTTCCCACCAACGGTACTCGTAGATCGCTTCTTGATCCCACAGAAGTCTTTAAACGAGCGGTCGTAAGAGATTTCGCCTAATCAGGGTACTTTCCTCTTCGGATAGACGGCTCTACCAGAAACAACAAAAAGAAGGAGTTTGCTTGGCTCTTAGGATAGTTTGCCCGAAATGCAAACTTGGGTATTTATAGACCAAGGATGTCTGGACACCAAGGAATTTCCAAAACCGAATATTCTCAAGATATGCAATAAATGCCCAAATCGGTTTTAATAATTCCAGGAAATGATTTGTCCAATGTTGATACATGAAAAAGAATACCCCTTAACGGGTTTAGGATTCCCCCTAAGAGGGGAGGTAAGCCTAGTATGAGATGTGGGGATTTTGGGACTAGGCCCAAGTCCAATGAGAAAATACCCATGAGATAGGAGGGACAAAGGAGGAATTAAGGGATAAGAAAGGGATTATGTTAAGGAATGGCATTAGAAGTAATTAAGGAGGTTTAGGACATGTGTTATGATGTCATAAAAGGAGGGACTTTTAGGAAAGTCTATATAAGGAAGGACAAGGTACAAAGGAAGGGAAACTCTCTCTCTTACCATTCCTAGTAACGTGAGGTCATTTGGTGGGACTAGGACGGGTAGAGCCAAAACTAAAACCACCCCTCAACATCCAATATTTCCGAAATCTCACTAGAAAATCTCCAATTAGTAAATGCACATTACCAATTTTGATTTTCCAGAGATATGCATTTAATTGCTGGTAATTAAAAGCATACAAAACTAACAACCTTAATTAAAAGATTCTTAATTTATTTCGATCTGGGATCTCCTTGAGTTATTAAGGAATATCTTTGAACAATAAAAGATAAGAGTTACTGAACATGTTCAAAGTATGTCGACATCTTTTCTTTGTAAATCCTATTTCATATTTACAATCTTGGAATCGATTATACCACACTTCCAAACAAGTTTAGAATTGGTTCATCTGTATTCCAAGACAACTATGTGATTGGATATATATCAATTCAATAATCATGGGTTTACGGTTCTACCAAACACAAGGATCGGTTTGATCGAATATTGAATAGTGGTAAGAAAGTTGTCGTTCACTCGGATTTGTAAAGGTTTTATTTAAGAAAACACTAAAACAAAGAAAATATATTTACAATGGTTGTCACTGTATCGAGAGGTACTGAGACTCAGGATTCCACCAAACTCGTAACATAAGGTTCAACTATTAATTCTTTTAACAATTATAGATCAATAAATAGAGACATGGACTCTTATTTTTGCCAAGGAAGATTCTCAAAATATTAGTTGTAAATCCACGAGCATGGGACATCAATACATCTAAGCAAGCATGACCCATCAAACGAGATGACAACTAATTAATCAAAATCATAATTCAATTTTAATTAGTGCAAAAGTCATATAAGAATTAAATATAATTACCCACGTATGATGTTAGGCATCCTCCGTCGTCCCAGTGATGGGGTTTAGCTCCTCATGGTAAGAACACGCTCAAAATAATAACTCATGGTTGAATAGGTGTTTTATTGGAGAAAATAGTATTACAGCCGAATCTGTAACAGATATAATTGTTACAGAATAGACTATTTCAGAAATTATTGCAAACTGAAGATAATAGTTACGAATGGGACTGTTACAAGATTCTGAGATTTAAGACCCTACAAACGAGCAGTCATGTACAACCTTATGTTCTTCAGCTTCGTCTTCTTCTGCTGCTGCTGCAACTTCTCCTGCAGCTTGATTCCTAGCTCTGCAGCGTACCCCTAACTCTCGACTCCCCTTGATGGAACTCTTATGACTTGTATTTATACACAACAGTCCATATCACTCGATTAAAATCCCGAAAATCTTCTTTCTCTCTCGTGCAAGTTATGACCCTTTTTTTATTCTTCATGTTTCCTTCTTTACGCGTAGTATGAGCTGGAAACTCTCTTAAGGATAGCATCAAATCTTCATAAGATATTCTCTTCAGTTTATTTGCACGTCACTTCCAAAAATATACCAAACATAATCCGATATTAACTTACTTCCCTGTTTTGATGGAAGTCTGGTGAACTTTTTTTTTTTTATCGATTCCAACTTCGTTACCTTCCGTATCCTTTGTGACAATGAATCCGAACCCAAATCCGAACCCAAATCCATGAAAAACACCAATAGAATCTCACCCAAACTCCTGAAGCTTTCTCCTCTCTGTTTACGTGAGATAAATATGGAAACTTGATTTTCTTGGATTACAATCCACATACTAACCCTGTTTGGTCTCCACAACTTGATACCAGTCCATATCCATGTAAAAGTCCGACGAAATCTTCATCATTTTCTCGCCTGAAATTCTCGTGAATATCTATCTTCCTGTTTTGCTCCAACATGATTCTGCAGCCAACTCTGATCGATCCAAAGACATATATCATCCCTGTTATGCTCTAACAGTTCCGTCCCGACAAGATTCTGCTATTTAATCTCTCCAAAACTCCCACAAAATTCAAACCCTAATCTGCCTCGCGTCTGCAACAGTTTCCCGCCAATTTTAAAATTTTGAATTTGTGAAGAAGGTGCCCCTTATCCTGAGCAGGTGTGCGAATAGTCATGGGGTATAAATAGCAGTGAGGTTGCCCCTTAGTAATTGAAGTGCCCCTTATCCAAACTGAGAGTCTGAATAGTAATTTTCTCCCACGAGCGCAAATACCACTTTTCGAGCTAATTTTCCCGCGAAAGCTTATTTCTCCAAAAACACCTAATAATCAAATAAGTATAAAATCGAGCACTAACAATACACATAATTGAGATTAAAATAGACACATAAATGCGTCTATCACGGTTCTACCTTAATATGGTTACTGGGACCAGTTACATCAGTTACCAGAATCGGTTACGTCAATTACCAGGACCGGTTACCATATTCTCATGGTATTACTTGTGATCGGTTACACAAGTCACTAGGATCGGTTACACCAATTACTAGGACCGGTTACGCCAATTACAAGGATCGATTACACAACTCTTTTATGATCGGTCACACCAATTACTAGGATCGGTCACACCGATTACAAATATCGATTATCCCATCTTAGGTGATTACTCAGGATCGGTTACACTAATAAAAGTCATACCAAATCATAAGTCAGGCATTGTGACTAGTTTTACCAAGATACATAACAAGTTATGATCGGTTCTACTAACTCACACATATTGGTAATCCTAAGACATGCAATGAATAACAATACCAATAAGCCTAGCGATTTCCCTCCGATTCATAAAACAAGTTCATGAATGTACCTCCTTTAAACAAATGTAAACATTGTTTCCTAGGACGAAATCTTCACCTTTACCCATACACATAATCACAATAGCATTCATACGATTATGTCGATGTCTTATATACGAAGTTCAAAAGATAAGCGTTATACTTCGTATCCTAATTCCTTAACACTATGATCATGTGATCATGTCTCACTACTAGAGTATAATCATTCACAGCTTCGCAGTTATGTTTTCAACTCTTTTTTCTCTTTCTTCTCTCCTCTTTCTTTTTCTAGGCGATTTTTCCGCCGCCCCTAAAACCACCTCCATGTTACCAGTATCCACCATATTCTAGTCAGTAACCACCATCTCCGACGGTGATGATCATCGAGAACCACCATTAATCAATCCAACCTTCAGATTTGTTACCTTTAGTTACTATTACATCAAGTTACTACTGATTTCCAAGTTACAAAGACCCCAAAACACCAAGACTCAAAGACACAGAGATACCGTGATACCAAAATCCGAAGCTACTAAGACACAGAGACACCGTGATACTCAAAGACACAGAGACACCTGTTTCTTTTGCTATCTGTTACAAGACTCCGTTACATTTGTTGGGTTAAAAAGCTTTGATTCCCTTTAGTCTCGAAGATTAAGAAGATTTCATCAACGGCTTTTCATACCTCTTTATTTATACTCTCAATTTTATATCCTAGTCTCAATTTAATTTAATAATTTTTGATTTTTTAGAAGCTAATTGATATAGATGTTCCGATCTATAGGTTAAAAGTCTAAATTGTGCTTAATTTCCCCCTAATTAATTCCTTTATTTCCCCTAGAATATGATTAATTAGTGATCATTGGATTGTGGTCATCTGAAATTTATTTTCTTAATTTTGATTCTTATCTAGTTGTTTTGGTTCAATACATAATACTTTGTTACTCATTTTCTGAGTCTTTCTTTCATGAAGCTACCTAATTTCTGCAAAGGACATTTTAAACCACTGGAAAGACTAATGCATTCTTGTATGATCCTAGGTACCTTTTGTTACAATCGGAAAAAAAGGAAACTGAGAAAATCAAGGGCTCAAGAAAATGCACAAACCATACTGCCAACCCAAACTAAGGATGAGGTGCTCTCTGTTATAACTGGAAAAAAAAGAGGCTCTTGGGAAAACTAAAGTTCCAAGGAAATATACAAACAACACTTCTGACAAATCCTAAGGTAATTAATACAAATTTGGAGGAATTGGAACCAGATCCAGTCCGCAATATTTCAATAAATTTTGCTGGTGATTTCAACAATTCTATGAAAGGATTGTCAAACTAAAATGAGGTAACTCTAGTCCCCAATCTGTTGCCTAAATTTTCAAGAAATGTTAACAGTCAATCATGCAAGTTTTTTGTCTACCATTATATATGATTTGAATGTTCGTTTATAATCTTAAACAGAAATCGTATAAACATGATTAGGATGAAACACAGACAATTGCATGATTACATTATTCCTATAACCATTACTATGCTTGAGCCATATGATTTAACTGAATTTGAATATCCTGTGATTTTGTATTTTTGGCAGTTTGTTAATATCATAGCCTGGAATTGCCAGGGACTAGGAAATGTAGAAACTACTAATAGTCTAAAAGATCTGCTAGATAAAAACAACCCTGATATCCTATTTCTTTCTGAGACAAAACAACAAAATAAGGAGATGCATAATATAATGAGGAAAGTAAATGTTTATAATTACTGGCTTGTTCCTCCTAGAGGTACAACAGGTGGTCTGTGCCTTATATGGAAAAACAACATGAAAATAACAATCTTAGACTACAAGCATAATCATATAAATGTAAATGTTCAGATTAGTAATACCAATAATTCTTGGCTTCTTATTTGTTTCTACGGGAACTCAGTCCCAAACTTAAAACTTGCTTCGTGGGAAATTATTAGAGACGTGGCAAACTCCATAGACATCCCATGGATAGTTATAGGAGACTGTAACGTTGTTCTTCATGAAGAAGAAAAAAAGAGTAGACATCCTTTTAATCGCAGTGAAGCAAATGTCTTTAAAAATCTTATTAATGAATGTGGTCTTATGGATTTAGGATTCATTGGATATACGTATACCTGGAACAATAGAAGATCAGGAATTGATTTCACTGAACAGAGACTTGACCGTCTTTAGTCAATGATAAATGGAATATAAAATTTCCAAATTCCAATATAAGACACTTAGGTCTTCTGTCTTCTAACCATATACCTATTAGTCTTAACACTCATAATACTTGGAATGATGGAGCTACTCCATTCAAATATTTTGGAGATTGGATGAAACATGAACTATGTGCTGGATTAATCTAGGAATGTTGGAGTAATCAAATTTGTGGCTCTCCAGCTTTTACTTTCACTAAAAAACTGACTAGTGTTAAGTACACTCTCAGACTTTGGAACAAAAATACTTTTGGTCATATTAGAACCAACATAGAAAATATTAAAAAGGATCTTGATCTAACCAATAGTAGGCAATATTACGTGAATAAATCTACTGATCTGGCCTATTTAAACACACAGCTAACTAAATGGTATGCGATTAAAGAGAAGTTTTGGAAGGATAAGAGTAGGGACCAAAATATTTTGTTAGGAGATAGGAACACCAAGTATTTCCATAGTAAAGAAAAAAACGATGTAGACGAAACAGGATAGAAACCCTTATGGATAGTGAAGGCACATGGTTAAATAGTAGACATGAAATAGCTTCTTGTATAACTAAACACTTTAGTAACATTGCTTCTACTTTTTACCCAACTATTGATAGGAACATGATCGACCTTATACCTGAATGCATAAATGAAATTGATAATAATTT
This sequence comes from Papaver armeniacum, assembly GCA_023531295.1. Classification (NCBI taxonomy): domain Eukaryota; kingdom Viridiplantae; phylum Streptophyta; class Magnoliopsida; order Ranunculales; family Papaveraceae; genus Papaver; species Papaver armeniacum. Next base: position 38,610 of record JAJJWW010017380.1, read on the forward strand.
CCTTTGTTCTATACCAACTAATAATGAAATCAAAAAAGTTTTATTTTCAATGGAGCCTGATTAAATCCCAGGTCCAGATGGATTTCCGCCTATCTTCTTCCAACAGAATTGGGAGACCATTGAAAATGACCTTGTTAAGATGGTGCAGAATTTTTTTTAGAACAGGTTATCTTTCTAATGAATTAAACACTTCCTTTATATCTCTTATACCTAAAACTCTTAATCCAACTACTGCTGCGGAATTTCGCCCAATAGCTTTAAATAATACTACTTATAAAATCATCTCGAAATTGATGGCTAATAGGATGAAAGGAATGCTTGATAAAATCATAAGTCCGTATCAATCGGCATTTGTACCAGGGAGACAAATTTCAGACAACATAGTAATAGCACACGAAATAATACATAAAATGAGAAACATTAAAAGTAAAAAAGGGGTGATGGGATTAAAAATCGACATGTCAAAAGCCTTTGACAAAGTCGAGTGGATTTTTCTCATAGAAATTATGCGAAAAATAGGATTTTCTGAAAAGTGGTGTAGCCTAGTTTTTCAATGTATATCTACTACAACTTTATATGTTCTTTTGAATGGAGCCCCAACAGATTTTTTTAAGCCTACTAGAGGATTAAGAAAGGGAGATCCTCTATCTCCCTATCTTTTCCTATTTTGCATGGAATCGTTATCAAGAACTATTCTTAATGCCGAAAACAAGGGTTTGATTGAAGGAATTAAAATATCCAAACTTGCACCATCTGTGAGTCATCTGTTGTTTGCAGATGACTGTCTTATATTTTGTAAAGCAAATGCTGTAACTTGCCGAAATCTTGTGGAAATGTTTAAAGATTTTGGAATAGCTTCTGGACAACTAATAAATCTTAGCAAGTCGGGAGTCTTTTTCAGCCCTAAAACTGATCCATCAATCATGAGTGAAGTAAAACAGATTCTAGGAGTAAACTCTATACCCCTAAATGATAGATACTTAGGATCGCCTTTATTTACTAACAAATCAAAATTACAGAGTTTTGAACCCCTAGTACAAAAAATGAGTAGTAGACTGAAAAATTGGAAAGGAAACAATGTAAACAATGCAGGCAGAACTGTAATGATAAAAAATGTGACCTCTTCTCTAGCAGTTTATCAAATGAATTGCTTTAAAATCCCCAAAAAAGTATGTAAAACCTTAACTAGTTTACAAAGAAACTATTGGTGGGGAAAAGACGAAAATGGAAAAAATGCAAAAGGAAAAAAGGTGTCTATTTAAAAGCTTGGGACTCTATGTGTAAATCTCTAGAACAGGGTGGTATAGGTACACAGAATATTGAAAACTTTAACTTAGCAATGATATCTAAGATGGGATGGAGGCTGAAAGAAAATCCAAACTCTTTAAGTGCTCGTATCCTTAAACCTAAATAGTTTCCAAACAATGATATATTACATATGAAAACAAAACCAAGTACAAGAGATAGCTGGGTCTGGAAGGGAATACATAATGGTATACAACAGATAAAAAATAACTGCAATTGGACAATTGGAAATGGTAATCTTGTAAATATCTGGGAGGATCAATGGATCCCGGATACTGTAGCTCCTATCACCAAACCAGGAAATAAAACTTTGGAAACTTAAGTAAGGTAAGACACTTATTCACCGAAAACAAAAAATGGAATATATGTAAGCTTTGCATGCTGCTTTGATCAGCGGCGATCAGAAAAGATATTGCAAATAAATATTCCTATACATGACGAAGAAGATAGTGCAAACTGGAACTTAATCACAAAAGGTAAATTCACTGTGCGCTCCCTTTATAATTCAATAAATAATTCAAATGACACTACAATTGAATGGGGAAAGATATGGAGTCTCAACACAACACCATCTGTTAATCTCTTTTTATGGAAAGTGGCACATTCTATCCTTCCAAAAGGGTTGAGGATGGCTGCAATTCTCCCTGAAATTGATACAAAATGTTGCTTATGCAACACAGGTGAAGAATCTTTAACCCATATTTTTCTTGAATGTTACTTTACAACCCAGGTATGGATGCATCTGAATTATGATATGAATCATGTTAGTGAAAACTGTCATACTTTCCATGAATGGTTAAATTCTTGGTTCAAAGATGAAAACCAGGGAAATGTATTCTTGGTTGGCCTGAATTCTGTGGTCTTATTAGTTGGCATATTTGGAAAGCAAGGTGTGAGTCTAGTTTCCAAAAAACAATTCAAAACAGTGCGAACACAGCGAAACAAATAGTAAGGTTCATTGATAGCTTGATGCATGTAAATAGCTCAACATATAACATTATGAAGACCCTCTATTACAATCCTATGCAAGATGAGATCTTACAAATATTGGATAAAGAACTAGCAAAAGAAATGACTTACATGAGCTTGAGAATAAATATAGCATTGTCAATGCATAACCCTATCACTACTTCAGGTATTGGTCTGACTCTTGTTGACTACACAGGTACCACAATTAAAGCTAGGGGATCCCATGCAGATTGCAATACAAGAGAACAATTAGAAGAAAAGGGAGCGGAAGCTGCCTTTCGATGGGCAACCGAATGGAGTGGTTATCAAGTCATTTTCCAAAGTGAACATATGCCCAAGCAAGAGAACATAGATATAATATTAGCAATGATTTTGGAAATCAAATTAGTCACGCTATTAACTTCAAAGTAAATGCCTTTGTTTTAACTTCTAGATACAAAATTAAGAAAGCAGCTGATATCTCTTTTTTCTGTAATAGAAATGCCGTAGAAAATATTTGGAAAGGGAATGCGCTAAATGCCATTCTACACCATCTCTATATTTATAATTGTATCGACCTTGTAATGGCAAATGGAACTCAAATTCCTGAGAACCGAATGCATTATCAATACATAGTATGAGGTTCCATTTCTCTTCTCCGAAAAAAAAAACCAGTTATGTTTTCAATATAGCACGACTTGAAAGATACGTTAGGAATGAAACAATTCAAGTCAAAATATTACTAACCTCAAGAGGAAGGATGATGTCGCTGTTGTATCTTGTTAGTTATTCACATTCCTCAAGTCTTTGAGTAATACTTGTATGTCTCATAATCCTAATCTTTCTAGTCTAACTTATACGAAGTTGTCTCTAGTTACATAATCAAGCGACTCTTTAATTGAGTTTTGATTCACTAAAATATGACAACCAAACTTGACATACCAACGCTTGGTGGGTTCAACCGAGCTATGCTCTAACACCATGCACCACTATTACTGCATGAGAAAACAATTTCCTGAAGGACTTCAAAAAAACTTCCGCATCAAACATTTATGGTTTCTACATCCCGAAATGAAAGATGTGGTTATTAATGCTTGGCACCAACATGAAGCAACAGATACAACTAGGAATTTGCAGCTGAAAATGCCAGGAACGGCACATGCTCTCCACATGTGGCACAAACAAACCTTTGGCCATTTACCACAACTCATTAAGGAAGCTGAGTTCCAGATACAACTTTCACAATCCAAATGTGCAACTACCGGTGGAACTAAACTCTTGTTTTGGATACAACATGAGAGGGAAACCCGCAATTCCCACCTGATGCTCCAACGTTTTCATGACACCTACTGGAAACAAAGATCGAGGATAGAATGGTTGAACAATGGTGATCTTAACACAAAATTTTTCCACACTAAGGCAACAATAAATCGGAGATTTAACCATATCAGCCAACTCCAAGATGAAAGTAATAGATGGGTGTACAACCAAAGGCAAATTGCAACAATGATGGTGAACCACTTTGAACAACAATACAATGTAGATCCAACTATCATAGACTTGAATCTGTTCAACAATTTCTCTCATAGAATCTCTGTTAATCATTGCACGGATCTAATGAGGCCCCTACAAATGAGGAAATTCACAAAGCTCTAATAAGCATAGGTTCAGAGAAAGCTCCAGGACCAGACGGATTCACGAGTAAGTTCTTCAAGGTTTATTGGGACTTAACCAACCCACAGATTATAGATATGGTTAAAAATTTCTTTGAAAATATTGAATTGTCTGCTAAGTGTGAGTCAATAATGTTGTAGAAAGTGGTAGTAAGGTTGTCGTTCTCGGACTTGATGAGATTGATTTTTAAGAATTAATAAAAGAAAATAATAAAAATACAGAATATATACAATTTATGTCACAAGACGGAGAGATGTCTTTGGGACTCGAGGATTCGGCCAAACTCATAACAAAAGGTTCAATTTATTTATTCTCAACAATTAAAGCTCAATAAACAAAATAACACCGAGCTCTTATTTTTGCCAAGGTAGACTCTCAAAAGATTAATTGTATCCTAAGCATAGATTATCTAAACAAAGCATAACCTATCTAATTGAATAACAACCAATTTAATCAAATCATAATTCTATTTTAATTAGTGCAAAAGTCAAATAGAGAATTAATTAAAATTACCCATGTATGAAATTTGTCTTCCTCCGTCGTCCCAGTGATGGGTTCTAGCTCATCATGTTGGAAACACGCTCAAAATCCATTTTTATTGCTCAAAAATGGTTTACAAATGATGCACAAAAAGAGAAATGATGAAAATCGGGTTTGCAACGATTATACGTGTTGCAAATACTGTTACAAGGAATGATAAAACCGTTACTTCTTTTAAGTCTGCCCCCTCCGTATTACGACCCACGGTTGTGTGTCGCAGACGCTGTAGAAGAACGACTGCTTATGCTGGTCCGTTCTTCGTGTTCTTCAGAGAAGCAGCAGCAGAAAATGGCAGTCTGCAACTTCGATTTTTTTGCTTTTCTCGCGTTCTAAAACCTCCCAAACTCTCCGTAACCCTTCATTGATCAACCAGAACCTATTTATAACCCATCAGAAGCTTAATATTACGCTCATTACTCCAGAAAATTCTCATTTACTCGGTATCAAAAATATTGTTCTCGGAAAATATTCTTTCCATTTTTTGTAGCAGCACGCGCCTGCAGCTGTTATTTTCTTCCTTATTTACCTTCTACACTCGTCTGGCAACAACACACACACTCCAAACACGAGCAGTGCACGTCTCAAAGCTCACAGCGACCCATGCAAACCCGTGTTTCTCTGATTTCTCCTAGCGAGTTATCTAGCCAAATTTAGGTCACTAATCGACCCATACCAACCCTGTTATGCTCTAACAGGGTATCCCAAGCAATCTCAGGCATTTAATCGCATTAAAACTCCTCCAAATGATGAATTGAAATTCTGCCAGAAGTGCCACCATTTTCCCGCCAAAAATAAAATTCAAATGGAGAAGAAGGTCACCCCTTATCCAACAGCTGGGGGTGCGAATATCAATTGGGTGCCCCTTAGTAATTGGGTTACCCCTTATCCAATGTGGGAGTCCGAATATCAAATGTCCTCAGGGGGTGTTCCGAGCAACTTTTCGAGCCGAATTTTCCAAAAATATTTATTTCCAAAAATACCTAAAAATACATAAAAACACAATATTAGTACAAGAATCGAGTTCCAACAATACCAACACCGAGGACAATTGGACACAATATTGGTATCTCAATCACTCTAATTCACCCTAGCATCGGTAACAACTTGATTCGTGGGCCCCACCTAATCACTTAGAGAAACATAGTTTAAAAACGAAACAAAATAAAAATAGAAGTGAAAAGGACTCAACGAGATTGGTGAAACTATCATGTTATTTCTAACACCCGAACTCGTGCTTTTATGAATAGACTCTTTAGATGTTGCCATCTAATCCAGTTGGTTCCTCAACTCCTACTGACCAAAATGCTTCCATCCACTTAGATTGGTTAGTGCCATCCTTAATACGCATAAATTTCTAGGCTCTGAGTTTAACAATGCAACTAAAAATTTCTCCCATACCCCCAAACTTAAATCTAACATTGTCCTCAATGTTCTAAAGATAAAATTAAAAGCATGAACAAGAGAAAGCGTTACCATTTGAAGTAAAAGAGTTAAGGAAAGTTATTACCGTGTTGCAAGAGCATGGGTTACCTCCCAAGAAGTGCTAAGTTTAAAGTCTTTAGCCAGACATTGGAAAGGATTAGTCACCTCGAAGAATCATATAGCAAGAGGAATAATCTGGGTCATCTGGATCAAAAAGTGCTAACCACAAGAAGAGGAGGCGCAACAGACCGGAAGATATCCAACATACCCTTATATATTGTTTTGTTTTAGACAACTACATCTAGTTGTGGTTCGGGTTCGAGCTCTATAAAAGGGTCTAGATAACATATTTTCATGGGTTGCGTTTCCTTATGAGTTAGATCAGAATGTTCAGGTTTTAGAGTCCTGGAAAAACTCAAATAAAAACTTAGAAGCACATAATAATAACTGAATAATTGAGGATCTTCTAAGTCAATCGGTTTTGACTTACAGCCTGACCACAATAAGATTGGTGGTCTTCCTTAAGCAAATGTGTCGACCTAATATCCTAAAGTAATTAGGTTTAGTCTCAAAACTTAATAATTGACACATCCTCGAAACTTATACGTTCCCACAATTGGAAGGAAGGTTCTTGGTGGGAAAACAAAGTCAATCGTGGTATCATAGCCTTGGGTTAACCACATCAACCAGAGGATGGGTTTCTAACAACGTGAACTTCTTTATGGACACAACTAGGTTCGGGAAAAAGTGTATGAAGATAATCTTTTAAAATGGTTGAGGCACATATGTCAAGTCCCAAGTTAGAGACTTTTCTAAGAGTTAAAGCACGTGGAGAATGATAATCACCCCCAAACTTAGAGTTTTTCGGTGTCTCTAGAAAGACTAGTCACAACTTCCCTAATTTCAAGGTCATCGATTCCGAAAATGGTCAATTAATTCTTCTAAGTCAGGTACATCCTCACTCATCTCTACGAGTTCATTTTCTTTTTCTAAGTCTATTGTTTCTAAATCGCTAGACTCAAAAATATACTCGTTCCTCTAAACCATCATTGGCTTCGTAATCAAAAGGAAATACTATATCGTCTAAAACGGGGGTATCTCTAGTCAAATCCTCATCCTTTTGAATAGGTGAATAATTATTAAAATTATTTGGAATTGAACTAGAAATATTATCATCATTAAGCTCAATTGGAGTAACAAATTCCCGATCACTATGCCTCTCGATTTCAAATTCTTCATCAACACTATCCTCATCATAATCATCATTATAATAATATGAAAATGGTTGAACCTCATCTAGACAAGTAGTGTTACCAATTTTATCCTCGTCATCTTGATTATGTAAATTGTCCTCATTTTGACGGGTGATATTGGAAAGAATGTATTGGCAATCAAGAGTAATTCGAGCAATTCTTTCTTCCGTCTCTAACTCTAACCTACGTGTTGTCTCAGCAAACTCACGTGTTGACTCAGTTAACTTACACGTTGACTCAAGAATCCTACGTGCTTCATCTAGAGAAGAGGAATTATAAGAATTTTGCTCGTATGACCGGTATTCATGTGAATAGTAATTGGGCTCACCATGGTATGAGCCATAATCTTCAAAAGGTTGGCGTTCCCAACCACTATTCACACTCTGGTCATAAAAAGAGTGATGTCCATATTGTTCGGTTGGATATTCGTTGTATTGGCTATACAGTTTGACATCCCTAGCGCAAGGAAATTCTACACAAACACAAACAAGGCTGACTCGACCACAACAAACCTACGATTTCTAGCAAACAAAAAGCATGATGGCTCCACTTAGATTGTTTTCTAGACCAGACTTCTAATCCTTCGAAAGGGAATTCGTTACAATGCGAGCAAACCCCTCGGAATCAATCCGAGTTTAAGTAAGTTGAATAGAGGCGGGGGAAGCTGCGTGGAGCTTTGATACCCAAGGCCTCACCGCATTACAAGGCGGCGCAGTCACGCATTCAACTTTACATAAACCATCATGAACTTCGAAGTATATGCTCAAAAGAGTAACCAATATTTTTCGAACGACTTTCCTATTAAGCTCGTTACCTATAGGTCTCGTTCTAGTCAAAATTTTAGGCTTAGGTTCGTGTTTGGTTTCGTTTTCCTAAAGCGGGCAAGAAGAGAACGGTGATGAAATCCGAACTCTTATCTTGTATGGCCAGTCCTTGCCCTTTACTAGGAAATTAAAGCAGCCGTTTTCAATACCTCAACATATATGCATACAAAATCATCCAAGTAAACCCGCTGAGGGATTCGCGGGTGTTTAGAATTCTTACCTCCGTTCCAGGCAGAGGATGAACCGTTGGTTGAAGTCGACTCGGGCCACGACTCCTATGTCATGTACGAACCCGAGGGGCCGAGACGATATCGTAATCGTCGTCCTTCCCTGTGCAGTTTGTATTTAAATAACCCTTCCTTAGGGTTTTAAAAAAAAATGTCCAATGTCCAAGTCCAAAGATAAAAAAATAAAAATGTCCAAAAATAAAAGATTACAAAAATAATTACCTAATTACAGTTTCTAAAAATAAAATAAAATAAATTAATATACAAAATCTTCTACTCCTTTTTGGATTCCTCTTTTTTTTTCTTTGGCTTCGCTTAACATTTTCACCGATTTCTCCCTTTTCTTTAGCTCGGTTCCAAATGCGAAAACAAACAAGAAACACCAAAAGGCGTAAAAAGAACAAAATTAATAAAAATAAAAATAAAACCTAAAAACAAACTATACACAAGTCCGCGTCGGCGCCAAAAAATTGATGTGACTCAATAATGTTGTAGAAAGTGGTAGTAAGGTTGTCGTTCACTTTCGGACTTGATGAGATTGATTTTTAAGAATTAATAAAAGAAAATAATAAAAATACGAGAATATATACAATTTATGTCACAAGACGGAGAGATGTCTTGGGACTCGGGATTCGGCCAAACTCATAACAAAAGGTTCAATTTATTTATTCTCAACAATTAAAGCTCAATAAACAAAATAACACCGACTCTTATTTTTGCCAAGGTAGACTCTCAAAAGATTAATTGTATCCCTAAGCATAGATTATCTAAACAAAGCATAACCTATCTAATTGAATAACAACCAATTTAATCAAATCATAATTCTATTTTAATTAGTGCAAAAGTCAAATAGAGAATTAATTCAAATTACCCATGTATGAAATTTGTCTTCCTCGTCGTCCCGGTGATGGGTTCTAGCTCATCATGTTGGAAACACGCTCAAAATCCATTTTTATTGCTCAAAAATGGTTTACAAATGATGCACAAAAAGAGAAATGATGAAAATCGGGTTTGCAACGATTATACGTGTTGCAAATACTGTTACAAGGAATGATAAAACCGTTACTTCTTTTAAGTCTGCCCCCTC
>JAJJWW010017381.1:0-127362 GCA_023531295.1 Papaver armeniacum
GAATCAATAACTATGCCTTTGGATGTGTTCCTGCCAGGAACGTAGCTCTTTGCTCGGGCCGTTTCCGTTTACCAAAAAAAAAAAAAACGATTTCTGAGATTCTGGAAGTGGCGGAGGAGGTGGGGAAAGGCTAGAATATGGCACTGGGATAGGTAGTCGAAGAGAAGTTGAGTGAACTAAAGTTATTTCTACTACGATGAGCACTTTGTGCGAGAAGAGGAACACAACAGAGATTACATGAACCAACCACAACAAATTCAGAAATGAACAACCTAACTAACACATTACACATTCCCAGCAACAGAGAAAGAATGTGTATTTGTTTGAGAAATGCAGAACAAATGGCATACCAATGCATCGATGCTCATAGTCGACAAATATAATTCAGAAACACAACAAAAAACATGATGCAATATATGGTGAACTACGTTTCAAAATTCAGAAACATGTGATATAGTGAACTATGTTTCATCCATACACATACCTGATACACCGCAACCGATTTTCCCTTTCTCTTTCAGGAGGCCTCAGCAGCGTGCACATCACCATCCTGATGCGGGGCTTAGGGGTGAAGCCAAAGCCACTTCCTTACCTTTAGGGTTATTGCTGAAACTTACTCCTGTCATTCCCTGATGACAATATATTTCTTTCTCGATATCTACTTCTTGGCTTTCAACTTGTCTGAAATTCTCTAAGCCACGTGGAATGAACGCTGCTTTGCAAAGAGTTAAAACAAAGAAGGAAATGAAATGAAGTTTTGATCCAATATGAGTACGAATGCATTTATTTTCCAATCTTTTATGTAGTCAAAGATTATACCTTGGGAAATAGAAGTTGTAGATGTTGAAGCACCGACAAGCGATTTAGTCCGGTTCATCCATTCTATCTCGATTGAGGAACCTGGGGCTTTGGTGAAGATTACTGAACCTTGTGTGAAGGTTACCCTCAATTCCTACAACTGTATTTTGCCGCAGCATATGGTAAAGATTACGACGCCGTTCACGATATCTTTCTATCTCATGTTGGTCAAGTGCACTTTTTTTTCTCATCACGGATACCATGTTGTTCCAACTTTGATGACCTATCATTCCCTGTCATAAAAGTGTGTCATACTCTTTGGTAAATACGACGTTCCCCTTTTTCTTACATGTATACGTATAGATCTGAAAGCAATAAGAAGACAGTTGACCTTTTTCATTTTCTCGCTTGTATCGTTCTCGACGTTGAGCCCGGTCGATAAGCCTTGGACTTTTGCGAGGTCCGGAGATATAGGCACGAGTTACACTCCAATGAAGAATCAATAAGTGTCAGACTTTCACATGATTTCTTTATTGAGGAATGGATGGATCCCAATGAAGGAACTACAATTCAATTATAGAGATTAGACTATGAAATCGATAAGAACCTTTCCTTATCTACTTATATCAACTAAATCTACTTATGGTACATACATAGATCAATTAAACTTTTGATCAACCAAATCTACTTGGTACATGGTAGACTTGGTTATGATCAAAATTTAACTTTTGAATTAACATGACAACAGTAAACTAAAACTTTAATTGATATACCTCATCACTTTGTGAAGTAGATGTTGCAGACGGTGCATGAGCTGTAGTACTTGCTTGTCGGTTTGTATCGTTAATCTCGGCTTTAACTGTTTGTTGCCGCCGTTTATGGTAAGCAATGCGACGACGTTCACGATCTCTTTGTCTTTCTTCTTCAGTCAATGCATTTTTTCTCTCTCTTTCACGGATATGGCATTGTTCTAGCATTAATACTCTATCATTCTCTGATGCAAAAGTGTTTCTTATTCTCTGGTAATTATTACGCTCCTTTTCCAGTCTTTTTCTCTTATCTTGGATGTTCCAGCTCATGATGTTCATCCGCTCGATGAGCCTTGGGCTTATACGGGGTCGAGGAACTAGAAGCATCCATTTGTACTCTTTGTTCAAAATAGATTCCACATTTATATATGTCCTGGAAGTTGACCTGTTAGAGTCGACATGGAAACAGAAATAAGTAATGTGGAAATGTTACTATATATAAGAGAGAATATGTATCAAACTGTAACTGATATGCCTTGTTATTTCATTGATTGATAATAACTAATGTGCTAGGTGACAGAGAGTAACATATGGGATACCTAAGAGAAAAAGGAGTGGTAAGACAATTGTTGATGTTAATAAAAATAACAGTAAGAAATTCTCACTGCTTAGAATACAATGCCATATGAAATTGAGACGCTAAAAATAGTACAAAAGAAAACACCATCCACAACATTATTTTCCAATACTTTGTGTTTGGAGATCGTAAATTTTATAAAGCTATCAACTTACTTTCAGTGACAGACTTATACACCATTAATAGTGGTGGTGATTATATAAATTTTTCCCCATCCACAGTGCAGATTCATCTTTGCTAATATGATCCCCAGCGAATAGGACCTTGAGCAGCTTGCTAATAATATGCACACAGATCCCTATTATTAGCAAGATATTGAGCACAAAGATACTGCTATTGAGCAGTTGTTGATAGTGGATTTTAGTTCGGGGCTAAAATTGTAAAACCAAATTTAATGTGTTGACATCCTGCAAAGGATAAAGCCGTTTGATAAGTGATGAGTACCTCTTCGCTTTATTTATTCGAAGCAATTCAATAAATACACAAAATTCACCTAGAATGGAGCATGTAGCAACAATCCCAAATATTCTGTGAATTTTTAGCATTATGAATTAATGCATGATTTGCCTAGTATTTCCTGTGATGTTCCCGCAGAACTCTCATTATTGGTGCGGCATGACGACTGAGCGTTGCTCTTAGCAAAGTAACACGAATCTCCAAGTGTCAATGGTGAGGAATGCACGAAATACCCGTACAGGCTACATCTCTCGGTTTGTTATATTAGCCAGATTGAGCATATTTAATTTCCTAAGGGAAATGTAGACTGTCCATATCAGTCTCAGAAACAATCACGGCCACGCAGGTTGAGCACATGATTCAAACCGTTTGGCCAAAGTTGCGCACGCGTGACTGATCTAAAACCCTAATTAGGGTTTTGGGCATTACATATATGTCGAGCGTTTGCTTTGATCATGACCATCCATCTTCACCCAACTCGGAGGAGGGTATAGATATAGACTAAGGAGGTCCGGAGAGCATCAACATGATCACCTAAGGGGCCCACTCACCGGCGGGCCACCTGCGCATGTAACCGGTCGACCAAGGTGGAGCATGGCCAGGTACCTCGAAACATGCGCCCAAAGATGGCATGTCGTGGCCCCCTAAAATCCTTTGCAGCAAAGGATTTCTGTCGCAAATCGATCACAACTACTCATCTTTGCCAGACAAATTGAGTGACCTAGATCGCGCCTCCGCAAGACAGAGTGGCATGGACTTGTACAAGGAAAGATGTCTACACGCATGCCCGGTAGGTCCCACCAAAAATGGTGTCCATGCTTTAATTCGTTCAAGTAAAAGAGTGATGCTTGCGCACCTCTTAAAAATCCTAAAATTCCATCAATGGTCGCAAATGAGCGTCATAAACCATCTCGTCTGTCCAGCTATGCTAGCTTGGTCGGACAACCTAGGTTAAAAGCTAGACGACCAATGAAGCATCCCGATGATCACCGTCCGCCACTCTTCCACAGGAAGTGATCGACCAAAGCAGGGCTTGTCTATGCAGCCTCCAAACGATCACTCGAACATGGTTGGATGTGATGCTATTTTAAGACGTTTGATCCGCAACTTATTCGGTCAAGCTTTAAAACATCGATGCTTCATACATGTTGATTGTTTGCGATGCATTACATGCATCAAACATACACGATATTTTTTGAATATCAATTCCTTAAACACTTAGCATTTTATGCTATTTTCTACAGTGGGTCCCACGATCCGCTCATTCGAGACATCAAGCATGTCACAAACTGGGGGATACTTATTAGGGTATTGGTCTGGCAGTTTACATCGTGCAGCGTGCAATGCGCAATTACAAGAACGTGTCAGGAGGCATGGACGGTTAGAGATGATGGGAAAAGTGGGCAAAGACGTGGTCGTGTGACAATCACTTACACGACCCCACTACTCCATTACTCCACTTCCTACGAGACGAAGGTTGTGCTCAATGAATTGTATAAATAGGTTCTCCTACCTATTTTTAAAACAACACAGACAAGCACAAAAAACCAAGTGTTGTCAGTCGTATCCAGGAAACACCAGAACTGATAGCTTACATCATTGCAAGCCAGTTCCTCTTTCTGATACAAGTCATAAACAGCCAACAAATTCACAATCTCAACACCTTCTTCGCTTCCCTCCCTAAGATCAACCCCATCTCATTCACTTTGTGACCGAAGAAAGTCTGGAACGACCATTTCTTGGTTTAGGCCAGAATTATATAGATTGATCTCTCGAATCAAAAAGCACTCCCGTGCAGTGCATTTGTTCAGGGTTTAAATTCATTTCTCATCCACACAAACACACCCAAAATTACCGAAACCAACAGAAATAGTTTTCACCCATAAACAATTGGCGACCACAGTGGGAGATTAATCTCTCGGCTGTGAAGTCAATTTCTTCAATACCCAATCCCATTTGGATGATTTCAAAATGGTTGGTCTTAGGACTCCCCCAACAATTTCAAATCTCGGCCGAAGTTCCTCCAATGAAGATACCCCTCTTCCCAACGGTGTATCTGATGGTGTAACCGGAAGAATCCCAACATTGATCGAGTTCGCACGAGTTCAGGAGATTCACACAGAGAACATGTACCTGATCAAAGAAACAATAAACGGCATACTCGATCTCCTCGTCAAGATGACATCAGATATGGGAGGTTCTCCTGTCACAGAGATTTATACACTGGGGACTGATCCTCGCAACGATCCTCCTCAAGTAAATAGTTTCACTATGAACCGAGGCCGGTGGATCAGGAAACGACTTCTCTAGTGGAAAGTTTATGCAAACTTTTACACCTCTCGAAGAATCGGTGGCGGAGACATTTCCGCAATCAACCAGATAATACTGGACGTGCATTTAACTCATTTGCTTCCCGAAGCCTCAAAAACACCGAGAGATGTACGTGAATAATGTCACATTTACATAAGAAGACATGATTGCGGAATAAGGATTCAGAGTTCAAGAGGGCCCTCATCGACACGGGACCGTCTTCGAATGTGATTACTCTCAAGACACTCAGGACGGCCAAGGTTCGCCCAAGCAAGATCGTACGACAGCCTACCACGATGACAGACTTTGAAGGAAACCAAACCAACACGTACGGGTATGTCAATCTAAATTTATATGTAGGGCCCGTTCAATCAAAGGTGAAATTTGAAGTCATAGAAAAGGATCCGGACTACCATATGATACTATGGAGACCGTGGATTCATGACAATAGGATTGTCCCTTCGACGTATCACCAATGCCTGAAGACTATGCTGAATAAAGAAGTCGTTCGTATTCCTGCATCGCTGTCTCTTTACACACCGATATGTGGAGTGGAATTATTTGAACCAAGAGAAGCTCCGCGGAAAGAATCAGACAAATTTCATTGCATCCCACTCCCCACGTGGGCCTCAAACCAGGAGGAAGACCGACTTGCATCATTGAGGGCTAAGCTCCACGATACATCTTTGCTGACAAGGCGTTCTTCTTCATTTGGTGAAGCCACGACCCACGTTCACACTAAGAGGGAGCAAACTTTTTTGGCGAGCCGTGACCAGAAAGGGAAGACGGTATACCAACGCCGCTGTTAACAATTAGCAGGGGAGACTGTTACCCAGTCTCTCCGCCCAACGGAATACTACAACAACGACGGACCACAGGAAGAAGTGCTCGACGCTCCACGACAGCTGCAAGATGGCACCAACTCCATAAATGATGAGCTCGAAGTCGTTAACATCGGGAATGAGGAATCTCCAAGGCCTATCTCCATCAGCTCAACCTTGTGTACGGATGAACGCACGAAACTCGTGGAACTCCTCAAAGAATACCAGGACATATTCGCTTGGACGTATGAGAAATGCCCGGTTTAGATGAAAGGTTGGTCACCCATCATCTACATGTCATACCCGGATCCAAGCCGATCAAACAGTCTCCGAGGCAATTCAGGCACGATATGGAAGAGCAAATCAAGACTGAGATACAGAAGTTGCTATATGCTGGCTTTATTAAACCCATTCATCATCTGACCTGGTTGGCTAACGTGGTTCCGGTAAAAAGAAAACGCACAGATCGAGTCTTTGCGTGGATTTCAGAGACTTGAACAAATGCTGCCCCAAGGACGATTTTCCTCTACCTAACATCGACATGTTAGAAGATGCCACCAGCGGACACGGCATGTTCTCCTGCATGGATGGATATAGCGACTACAATCAAATAAGGATGTATGAGCATGACGCAAGTAAGACAGCTTTTCGAACTCCTCTTGGAAATTTTTACTATACTGTTATGCCTTTGGTTTAAAGAATGCCGGTGCAACGTATCAACGCGCTATGACGACAATCTTCCACGACATGATGCATAAGCAAGTCGAAGACTACGTGGATGATATAGTGGTTAAATCAAAAGCTCGGGCGGACTACACAGGAGTCCTACGGCAAGTGTTAGAAAGGTGTCGTGAATTCAAATTGAAGATGAATCCTTTGAAATGCGCTTTCGGCGTCTCTTGGAGCAAATTTAAGGATTCGGTAATAGCTGAGGGATCAAGGTGGACCCATTCAAGAACCAAGCTATCCTCATGATGCCGCCTCATGAACTGTGAAGGAATTCCAAAGCTTCATGAGCAAGGAAGCGTTTTGGAAGATTCAACGAATATTGTCATCTCCAAATCATCGTAAAGGGTTCTACTATTATGTCAGACCGGACGAGAGAGAACCCAGGACATCTTCAGATCTTCTAGAGCCGACACCTCAAGGGAGCATCCTCAAGAAGATAGCGATGTCCGCAACATCAATGAGATATGCTTTCATAATTTCGTCTCGCATAGAAGAAGTAGTTGCGTTACCAAAGTAGATTGCACCTGAGACTTAAGAGGTACATACAGATTCTTCATGAAAAAAGCTTCATCATATTTGCAGATCCTATTAGTTAAGTCATTCGCATGAAGTAACTTCCCTACTCCTCAAAGACACGATCCAAAGATGATAATGGCAAAGGAGTGTGACTGGGGACTGCTTAGCGCTCCCCATCTCAAAGATGCTGAATTTAGAGAGATACAAGCACGCTATCATTATGATTCCAAGATGTCCAAATGCGAGGATATACTCAAGAGAGCAGACGTATTGTCAAAGACCAGCGATATTCCTGGATATTTATGAAACGCAACGCAAGCGT
This sequence comes from Papaver armeniacum, assembly GCA_023531295.1. Lineage (NCBI taxonomy): Eukaryota > Viridiplantae > Streptophyta > Magnoliopsida > Ranunculales > Papaveraceae > Papaver > Papaver armeniacum. The sequence goes on from JAJJWW010017381.1 coordinate 7,339, forward strand.
AAAGACGACCTCATGAACCTAGCGTGACAATATCTATCAAGTCGAAGGCTCAGTGGATTCTCATGGGCAGGGGACTATCTCCCTCTTTTTCATTCCATGAGGCAACATCAAGAAGCTACCGGTTCCGTCATTAGCTTCTCCCTCTAATAACGAGACAAACTCTACCACTATATGAAGACCGCCAAGTTTGTGCCCGTAGCTGTCACGCATCTTCCTGCCAGTCTCTTCTAATCACAACTGCAGCTAAGAACCATTGTTCGTTTGTTGATACCAGTGCCCGAGCTTCACCATAGCAACAACCACTACAGACAGAGTCAAGGACTTCTTCAGCGCAAGAGAGATGGTCAATCAAGGAACATGTAATTCGCAAGGGAAAATTGAACTGAAGAAGAAGCCGCTTCAACGCTCGCCAGGAGAAGCCTCTTCAATGCTCTCTTCAGAGAGAGCCGCTTCGACGCTCTCTCTCCAGGGTCCGCCTCGACGTTCGCTTTAAGTCGCTTCAACACTCTCTCCAGATCCGGTTCGATGTTCGCTCCGGAAGCCGCTTCAACGCTCTCTCCGTAAGGCGCTTCAACACGCCTTCCGGAAGCTACATCAACGTTCTCTTTGAGAGATGCTTCAACATCTTTTCAGAAATTGCATCAACATCCTTTTAAGAATATTCCTCATGATAGGGTCGTCAACATCAGAGTCGAGGATTATGACATAAACCGGCATCATGCTAGGGGAACGCTTACCTGGACGCCTTTTGAACATGACATGTTCCAAGGACAGGACGACCCATCTCTCCTGGTAACATCTAACTTTTTCTCATAAGTTTTATCTTTATTTGTCACCATCTCATGCCTACCCCACAATAATGCAACCATTATGTGCTAGGCAGGGGACTTAATATCGATGGTGGATTTTAGTTCAGGGCTAAAATTGTAAAACCAAATTTAATGTCTTGACATCCGCAAAGGATAAAGGCGTGTATCTTTGACATCCTGCAAAGGATAAAGCCGTTTGATAAGTGATGAGTACCTCTTCGCTTTATTTATTCGAAGCAATTCAATAAATACACAAAATTCACTTAGAATGGAGCATGTAGCAACAATCCCAAATATTTCTCGTGAATTTTTAGCATTATTAATTAATGCATGATTTGCCTAGTATTTCCTGTGATGTTCCCGCAGAACACTCATTATTGGTGCGGCATGACGACTGAGCGTTGCTCTTAGCAGAGTAACACGAATCTCCAAGTGTCAATGGAGAGGCATGCACGAAATACCCATACAGGCTACATCTCTCGGTGTGTTATATTAGCCCGATTGAGCATATTTAATTTCCTAAGGGAAATCTAGACTGTCCATATCAGTCTCAGAAACAATCACGACCACGCAGGTTGACCGCATGATTTAACCAGCCTAGAAGAACCCTAGCAGGAGCAGGCTATCACCTTGATGATCACCATCGGGCCTATTTATGCCCTAGCCGGTCGAACATTACACTTTACTTCCCAGCATGCCAAAATGCCAGCCCTAAAGTAGGGCGACAGCGCTGCTTTGGAAGAAGCTCGAGTGAGAAAGACTGCTTAAAACAGTCTCAAAACGATCGTGACCGTCCAACTTCACTAGTCTGATTAGACGGCTTAGATCCACCATGAAAGATGGAGGAGGCGCCAACACGCACATTGGCGGGCCCACTCTATCCCCACCTGATCGGTTTTCTCACGACCTAGCCCTAGAGCAATGAACGCTTGCTCGAAATGTGGATGACGTGATGCTTAAAGGGTCGTGGAGATTCCACTAGTGTCTTAAATCGATCACAACCATCCAACTACGCCTACATATTTGGATGGCTTAGATCGCGCCTAGGACCATCTGACAGGTACACATATGTTCACCGTTGGCCCAATATGGGCCCCACACGGTCGGTCTCCCCAAAGGAAGAGCATAGCCTGCCAAACACTTTGGCCAAAGTTGCGCACGTGTGACTGAGCTAAAACCCTAATTAGGGTTTGCGGCATTACATATATGTCGCAGTTTGATCATGACCATCCATCTTCGCCAGCTCGGAGGGAGGGTATAGATATAGACTAAGGAGGTCCGGAGAGCATCAACGTGATCACCGCGGGCCCATCTGCGCATGTAACCGGTCAGCCAAGGTGAAGCAAGGCCAGTGCCTCAAACGCGCTCCCAAAGATGGCATGCCGTTGCCCCCTAAAATCCTTTGCGGCAAAGGATTTGCCATAAATCGATCACAACCACTCATCTTTGCCGGACAAATTGAGTGGCCTAGATCGCGCCTCCGCAAGACAGAGTGACATGGACTTGTACACCGGCAAGCCGTCTACACGCATGCCCGGTCGGTCCCACTAAAAATGGTTTCCATGCTTGAATTCGTTCAAGTAAAAGAGTTATGCTTGCGCACCTCTTAAAAATCCTAAAATTCCATCAACGGTCCCAAATGAGCGTCATAAACCATCTCGTCCGTCCAGCTTTGCTAGCTTGGTTGGGGATGCCTAAGTTAAAAGCTAGACGACCAATGAAGCATCCCGATGATCACCGTTTCGCCACTCTTCCACAGGAGTGATCGACCAAGCAGGGGCTTGTCTATGCAGCCTCCAAACGATCACTCGAAGATGGTTGGACGTGATGTTATTTTAAGACGCTCGATTCGCAACTTATTCGGTCAAGATTTAAAACATCGATGCTTCATACATGTTGATTGTTTGCGATGCATTACATTCATCAAACATACACGATATTTTGTGAATATCAATTCCTTAAACACTTAGCATTTTATGCTATTTTCTACAGTGGGTCCCACGATCCACTCATTCGAGACATCAAGCATGTCACAAACTGGGGGATACTTATTGGGGTATTGGTCTGGCGGTTTACAGTGTGCAGCGTGCAACGCGCCATTACAAGAATGTGTCAGGAGGCATGGACGGTTAGAGATGATGGTAAAAGTGGGCAAAGACGTGGTCGTGTGACAATCACTTACACGAACCCACTACTCCATTACTCCACTTCCTCCACTTCCTACAAGATGAAGGTTGTGCTCAATGACTTGTATAAATAGGTTCTTCTACCTATTTTTAAAACAACATAGACAAGCACAGAAAACCAAGTGTTGTCATTCGTATCCAGGAAACACCAGATTTGATAGCTTACATCATTGTAAGCCAGTTCCTCTTTATGATACAAGTCATAAGCCAGTTCCTCTAATCTCCTTTTCCCAACAAGCCTGGATTAAAGGTTTACATTCCTCATGTTTTATCCAGTCGCCAAAATATTTAAATGGGGTAGGCCCATCATTCCAAGTATTATGAGTGTTAAGAACTATAGGCACATGATCAGAGGCAAGAGGCCCTAGATGTTTAATACTAGAATTAGGGAAGTTAGTAATCCACAAGGAATTACCTAAAGCCCTGTCAAGTCTCTGTTCTATAATATCATTATCCTTTTTGTGATTATTCCAAGTAAAAGTGTAATCAGAGAAGCCAAGATCAATTAGACCACATAAGTTAATAAGATTATTTAAAACATCAGTTTCACTATTGTTAAAAGTAAATCTACTTTTCTTCTCTTCAGCATGCAACACTACGTTTAGGTCACCTATGATAACCCATGGTTTGTTCATACCGTTAGCTAGGTGCTTGATAATATTCCACGACTCAAGTTTCAAACGAGTGTAAGGACTACCATAGAAGCATGTGAGAATCCATTCTACATTATTATTATTCGGAAGAACAACAACATTTATGTAGTTATACACATGATCAGTAATAGTAAGTTTCATATTGTTTTTCCAAATCAAACAAAGACCTCCAGCACTACCTCTAGGAGGAACTAGCCAGTAGTTATAAACATCTAAACTCCTCAAAATGTTATGCATTGCTTTATTTTGTTGTTTAGTCTCAGATATGAACAAAATGTCAGGGTTTGTTCTATTTAGAGTGTCAAGCAAACTCTTTTTGGTATCATTACCACCAAGGCCTTGGCAATTCCATGATAAAACACTAATAAATTCCCAGAAATATGAAACAATGGGATATTCGACAACACGGATTAAATTATTAGAAATGTAATCTACCAATACAACATGAATTATGGTTACTTTACCATTAAAGTTTGACTTACAGATATAAGTGCAATCAGAAATAATAAAGTAAAAATGAGTTTTCAAATTCACATTCAAAGAGTCAAATATGCAAATACTCAAGTAATGTATAGGCATGTACTTATTTTCTATGTAGACGTATTAGATCATTTTTAAGTAACTTATCAACAAAAAGTTTGTGTAAATGAGTTTTGAGATTCAGGGGTACCTTATGATTGACCTGAAACTTTGTCTTGTTCAGGGAATTATCCATTTTCCCCAATTGAGAGAGAATATTGGTGTTGCAATCAAACGAAACATTTTGGTGACCATCCGAATCGAAATATTCCTCAATTGCATGGTAATTATCTAGCGCACCAGAGATCCAAGAGAGATAGAGAAAGAAGATAATTAACTTCCTACAAAACCTAATTTCCAACTTTTTCTTCTCCGAATTGTGGCCTGTCATCCAAAATTTCTTGCCTTTAACAGTAGAAACATGTTGTATTGTGCTTTGATTTTCCTTTTCTTTATACATCTCAAAAAGAACATGGGGAATTTGAGAGAGGTAAGGATTAAATTGGACGAACCGTGTTTCTCTTAGGTATGACCGGTGTCGGTGAAGAACTTAGATAAAATTGGTAAAGCTTTGGTCTTGAGATACTAATTAGGAATGTGTTTTGTGGTGTTGCTCCCAACACGTGTCCCTCTCTTTTTTGCCGACAAAAGTAAAGGTTCGTTTGTCTGTGATGTGTACGTTTCTTCCAGTTATAGATAAAGTTGGAGGAATTGCTATGTAGAGATTCCGAAGCAGTTAAGGGGAAGACACCTCTGCGTCCCACAGACTTAGACACGCGAGGGGATTTCCACTGGTGGTAGAAATCCAATCTGATTTTTATTCGCAACACGTAGCCTCTTGGTTGCAACATCCCCTTTCCTTTGATGTAGTAATTGAAGTAGTAACTAAAAGGAATCATTAGCCTTTTAAGGGGTGGACACCTGGGGTACAAACGGTAAATTCAAGTTAGTATTTGGGGATCTAGATTCTAGAACAAGACGAGGAGTAATGGAAATTGAGGGACAAATTATCAACGATAAGAATAAGAATTAACAGTGTTATAGTCACGACAATGTAATAAAAATTGCAATAGAAGATTATTTCGAACTAAAAAATAAAAAATTAGAATCCGTAGAAAATAATTAGACAAGGTCTGATATCGGAAGAATTCAACGGAGGTCTTTGCAATAATATCACGATTGATGACCAGATTAACGAAGGGGTTAAATACTGGGCAAAAAAAACTTGAAACTGTCGATTAGAGGTTGCCGATAAAGCTCGAATCAAAGTTAAAACAAATTAATCCATTATAACAAAAAGTCTTCTCCACTGTATCTAGTATCTTTAGTGTCTTCGAGTCTCTTCGGCAAATTTGTTTCTTTGCAACACTGGTGTCTTAGTAACCTTGGTAGCTTGGTGTCTTCTGTGTCTTGAGATGTCAATGGTATCTTAGTAGCCCAGGTATCTTGAAACGTTGTTTATAGTAGCTAGTTTATTCAATAAAGTGAACAGCTTGAATGAACTATCATATGAGTTCATTCTATAAAATGAACCGGTTTTGCTACATGACCAACGAAATACCAGATGGATAACAACGCATCCGATATGTCAAACTGATTCTGCATAAGATATGTATACAGTTTTAACCACGCCATTTTAAAAGAAAACACTTACCCAATATATGATTTCACATCTTTGCAATTAACTCTATGGTTAATGCAACCCTTACCACTTCCCTATTAACACCATTAGGTCCATTACCCTATTACAACCATCAACCGACCATTATTAAGATAAAACCTTCACCATCATTACCCCCGTTTTGTTTTCATGACTACTGAGCTTTAGGGATGGTTTTGACTCTTTTGAGAGATAGTTGATTTTTCATAATCAAGTGATGATTGTGATTAATTCGAAAAGGATTGAATCACCTTGCGGCAAAACAAGTTTGATCAAGTGTATTTCGATTCAAACCCAAATACACCAGTCACAAGCACCACCCATTTGATTCGTAATCAAATTATTCAGTCATGTGTAATAGTTCTAAACTACTTCATATTTAATCTTGTTATTACCAACTAAAAAAAATCACTGAGTTTAATTGTGGTTAGTTAAATTGTCGTCCATTAACTTAATAAACAAAGAGAGAAGTTCTTGTTGTTGTGTGTTTCATGTTATAAAAAAATAATTAAAAGAACAGAACCATAAACTGTTATGTACTAGGATGAATAATGATTATGCATTTTCGATTACTTGGATCATCCTTGGTGGTGATAATAGTATAACACAATTCATCATCCTTGGTGGTGGTTATGGTAACATGGTTAGTGTTGAGAAGTAAAGGGAATACGGAAATAGGTTAGTGCATTTGATTAACAAAAAAAAATCTAATTAATATTACGGTTGAGATTGAGTCCAAATTTGTGCACCCCTTAAAACCGGGGTGCACGTTCCAGCCGCTTTTATTGGCAGTTTTATTTCTTAACAAACCACTAAACCAGTTTCGGTATTTTATTTCTTTATAAAAAATATATTTTCCATTTAAAGTTTTAAGATTTCCATATGATAAAACAGAAAAAAACTCTCTCTATATATTCGTTATTGTTCTGGATTCATCTTTATAATGTTTAAACTTAATGCTACTCAAGAACGAAGAAGAAACAAAAGATTTATAAGAGATGAGAGAAGATTGAGAAGATCTATGAGATAAGATGGACATCAAGGTTTGCATCTAACTAAGAAACAAAGATAGGGGCGATGATTTTTTATTTTTCCATGGATGATTTTTTTTTTTGTTTTTTTTCCATGGATTTTTTCTTTTTTTTGTTTTTCCATGGATGAATTTTTGTAGTGAAAATTAGAAAATTTTCAGGGTATGTTATATCTACATCTTGTTTATCAATGGATGAATTTTTGTAGTGAAAATCACAAAATTTACAGGGTTCATATATCTTAGAAGTAAGTGATGAAGGATCTGGGAAGAAGTCATCCTTGTGCTTAATTGGTAGCAAGATTAGTTAAATAGACACTATACAAAGTAGAGATTGATCTTGTTAAAATAATTCTATATCTAAACTCTAGAATTAGGTTAAAAATAAAAAAGAACAAAGGATATCCGCAGTGCCTCCTCCATTAATGCCTACTTTTTTTTTTTCCTAGATTCAAAATCAGTTGGGTGTACTTGGTTAGTTGATTTTGAGTATTTGATGTAACATTTGATAAATCGGATTTTAAAATTTGGTAATCATTCTTTTATCCTTACCCAGAAATACAGATTTATGAGAAATCAATAGATATTAGGAGCTCCATTAATGGAGTTTTTGGAGTTTTTAGTTGATGTGATGATGAAAAGAATATTAGTAGAGAAAAGATCCATCTAGAATAATAAAAAAGAACCGATGCCTCAATTTTGCATCCCTCTCCGTCACAGATTAATTAACTTTTAACTTCAGAATAGAGCTGGAGATAGAGAGTACAAACATACGAATACGGAGCTGGAGATGTTAATTGAGTTTTTGGAGATAGAGAGTTAGTGTTCCCTGTTCAGAAAAGACTTCGTTTTAACTTCCGAAAAAGATAAGAAAAAGTAAAAGGGGAAAGCGGTTTTGGGATATTTTATCAACAAATTGGGGAAGCCGTAATGTGCACCCGGTTTTGAGGGGTGCACAAATTTGGACTCGTTGAGATTTATTCCTTAATTTCAATCTTCCTTATTTTTCCTGGATGATGTGGTAAAACAGTATATATCTCTTTCTGCCAAGTCTGTTTGACACATTGGATCGTTGTTATTCTGCTGGTCATATAGCATTTTCAAAAAGGAACTCCTAGGAGAACTAACATGCGAGTTCATTGTACAAAATGAACTAACATACGTGTTCATTCTACAAAATGAACTACTATTACGAGTTCATTCTACACAATACAGTAAAACCTCTCACGAAGAATACCCATATAGGTATAAAAATTTCTAGTCCAATTTGTGCCAGTTATATTTGAGAATAAACTCCATATTGGAATAAGTCATAATTTTTTTTCGTCCCATCTTTAGGAACCTACCTCCATATAAGAACAATTGACATTTTAATATAAATAATTTGGTCTTGTCGTACATCATAATTTAAGATGAAAAGACTCTTGTAAGCACTTTACAAGATCATTTTGCTTCAAAATGGATTCATTGCCTTTTTTGTGCACAATTTAATACAAATATCTTTCACTCGTATGATTTTTTTTTTTGTCAATTTTCAATGTCATAGTTGACTATTATATGGATTGTGTTATTAAAAAATTCATATATAAATAAACTTGTAAAGCAAAATCCTCATTTAAGTAATATTTGTATTTATCTAGATACATTTTTATGTTTCCTATGCAAATATATACGTATTTTATTAAGCACATGTATGAAAAATTTTCTTTTGGCCTATTCAAGGTAGACCTCCATATAAGAATATTTTTTTGTGGTCCCTAGGATATTCTTACACAGAGGTTATACTGTATGAACACCTATCACGAGTTCATTTTAAAATATGAACTACCATAATGAACACCTATTACGAGTTCATTCTACATATGAACTACCATAATTAACTATCATTACGAGTTTATTCTACAATATGAATCAACATTCCTACAATATGAACTACCATTATGAGTTCATTCTACAATATGAATATCTAACACGAGTTCATTCTGAAATATGAACTACCAACGACTTCATTCTCCAAAGTGAACTACTAATACGAGTTCATTCGACTCAATGAACTGCTAGAACTAGTTAGGACCACTATGCTCTATAATAGTGTTCATTCTTGGATATGAAATACCATTATACCCAAAAGAACTAAAGTTTCGAAACATAGTACAATGGGTACTGTTGTGTAGATCTCGTCGAGACCTTTCCAAATATATAAAATTTATTGACTTATAAGAGATATTTAAGTTTTAAGTTTTTTTTTAAAAAAAAATTATGATAAGAAGATAGGGAAATTAGTAGAGATAAAGTAAACAATAAGAAGATAGTAATGGTGGGTTTGTTTGCAGAATTCACGATTTCGAGGATTTATAATCCCATGTGATTATAAATTATGGGATTCATGTAAGGATGAGTTTGGTATTTTTTTTTATTTTTTTTTTTTTTTGCAAAAGCACTTTCAAAACCTATATATGTCAATAATTTCTGAAATTAGTGTTTGGTAAAAAAAAATTAAAGTGCGTTTTACCCAAAGCACTTCCCAAATTCCTCAACTTTTAAAAGCCGGGGTGGAGGAGGTTTTAAAAGCTACAAAAGCATAAGCTTTGGTCCCACCTAAATTTAATGCTTGATTTATCTTTTTTATCCCTATTTTATTTTATAAATGACAAAAGTTACCCTTAAATTTATATACAATCAATTTTTTATTTCTTATATTTTATTCTTTAAATATTTATTTTCAAACTATTTTATATACCATTTCATTTCATTTATCAATAATAAAAATAAAACAAATATTAAATAAAAGACAACCCCAGGGGCTATTATTAAAAAAAAAATCAAATAGCGTTTTGTACATGAATGGGAGTCGAGCAACAATCTGTGCTCCAACTCTTTTTTGGATAGCCAAAGCTACCCTATGAAATAGAGAACCACCTATTTTATTGTTAACATCAAAATTAACTAGGCAATTCGTTAACTTCTTCAAGAAAACAACAAACTCATCTCCAAGTTCGCCTAAAGTAGTGAAGGCCAAGACACCAAAGTCGTAGCCGTGGGACTTGCATATGTCCAAATATTTGTTGTGTTTGCGAGTTACAGTCCGCTGAAATGGCTTGTCCTGGAGTAAAGCTGCGTATCCCAGTTCCGGAGAAGGGTGAAACTCCTGTAACATAGAAACATGTATCTAACCCGTTCATCAAGTTGTATACAAGTATATCAGCTGGCTTAGGAGCATAGTTATCAGCTAAGAAGCCCAAGGCTGCTTCCTTCCGCGCTCCGACTCCAGCCCTGTAGCAGATATCCATAGCAACGTCTCGCACGAGGTCATGACGAAATTTGAGGCCGACTTCACTGGCGCAGTGGAATGCATGATCACCAAAGACGTCCATGTCTCGATTGTAACATGCACATATACTATCTGCTGGGAAGAGTGGTATGCCTAGCCGATATTGGATAACTGCCTTGAACTGCCAAGGTCCAATAGTCTGGTTGAGTCAAGCAATAGGTATGGCCTTCAGGAAGTCCATCGCATGCTCCAACTTGTTACTCTACCATAGGATTGCATCTCTAGCCGATAAGGAAAACTTTTCAGGGAGTTCTCTCTTCACCACATCGAAATACAAGGCCGCCAGTTTTTTTCATGGGTTGTGGGGCGACGGTAGTGATGTCAAATGTAGAGGTGGACAGACTGCAAGTTTGCATAAAATTGGTGAGTGCATATTGGAAACTTAGGCAAGGTGCTGAGAGGTTGATGGAGCTGAGAATGGACTTTTGCAGAGGCCGAGTATGTATATAAGATGCTAGGTAACAGTATTGACTAGTATCATTCATAGTATACACTCCTAGGCTACCGTCTCTGATAGGAAGAGTTGATAATCGCTGTTGGAGAAGCCCAAATCCTGCACCATCTCCTACAACCGGGTGCCTTAAAAACTGCATTAGATGTTGGTCGAAGCGGCTGGTTGCTGTTTGTAAGACATGAGGAATGGTTGTCCGTAATGTGATATAAAGTTTAGAAACTCCAGTGCAATTGCGTAAAATCAAGATCTCACATTATGGGTCTTGAAGTGTTTTAACACAGTCCATGAGTTTGATAGTCTTGTCAACACGTTGTGCGACTAAGTCACTGCAGTATTGGGTGTTTAAACTGACTGGACCTCCAAGTACTTTTACACCCAAATCAGGTCGACCTATGTTGGTAGGTAAAACACCATCTTCGAAGCATCTAGGGTTCGGCGAAGGCCAAAAATCTCAGTTTTCCTGATGTTTGAATGTAGCCCTCTAGAACCACCTTCATGTTGAATAATATGGAGAGATTTTGAGATTTCCAGTGTATCCCCAATGATGGTTCCGTCGTCAAGTTACCAAGCATGTAGTTCCAAGGAGAAATTGTTGGCAATGTTACACACTAGAGGATGAAGAGCTAATACAAAAAGAAGAGGACCAAGGGGGTCCCCTTGTTGCACTCCTTGAGATGATGCTAGAATATACTCATTATAGTACAACCGTGCAGGCCTAACATAGCAAAATTCGACCCAGTTGGAGATACTAGGGCATCTAGTTCTGACTTCTTTTATTAAGGTTGATCTATCAACTAGATTTAAAGCATTTGAGGAGTCAATGAGCATCATTGTTAGGTTGTTTTGCGTACCTTTCATTTCAAGCAGTCTATTAGCATAGTGTAGTATGCTTTCACCCCCACAAGGAATCCCCACCCCGAACTGGTGATTTCCCAGGTAAGAAGCCATCTCTTTGTACACTGCAGTCGCGGCCAATTTGGAGCATAGCCTTCTCCAGATCGCACCAATATCAATTGGTCGAATACCACCATCTGGCTTTAGAAGGGGAGTAAGTGGGGCACTGGCGATGTATTCTCCTAAGGCAGCAGGGCATTTTCCAGTCAACCAAAGGCTAACTACACCTGCGATGGAGGTAAGCAGTTCGTCAGACACAGCTGCTGCTGAACCACTTAAAGCATCAAGAAGGTGTTGTGCCCTGAGTCCATCACGACCACATGATGTGCCTTTTGGGAAACTACGAATATCGGCCAATACAGTCGGGCCATCAACTGTGACTGGTACATCTTTAGTGCTCTCTGTAGGGATAAATGGGAGGGGTGCAAACAGGTGTTTCTGCCGTAGTTCAGCCAATGTATCGGAATTACTAGGCGCCAAACCGTTAGAATATAGAGTTCGGATGGCCGCAGTATAATGACCATAGCTGAGCTTTTTCTTACAGGCTTGGACGTTGGTCTTTCGCTTCTTGTTGTCTTTCCTGCCTCTTTGGAGCTCTCTGTCAACATCTAAGACCTGTTGAACTAGTGATACACAACCATTTGGTTCTTTCCATACACCCAAAGCACTCGCTAATTAAATCCGTTTGGATCTTCTTTCTAACACAGAACATTCCTCAGTGTGTTTTTAGGAATGTATAGGTGAGGGTACGAGATAAGGTAATAGTAAAAGTGAATCCATGACGAAATAACATTAAGGTTTGCCAGAACTTTATCTAAAGAAGATTTGAGAGTTCTGGAGAAATTTAACCTGCATTGTGGAGGAATACTTGCGATTGTAGTTACCTGTTTCATGAACATCAAGTTGAGTGTTTCTAAGGAAACCCCAGTAATATCCGATACATCTCCTTCAGTCACAGCAGCATGAGCATCAATGTCAGGGTTGCTTGGTTGGGGTTTATCAACACCATGAATTAAGAAATCTGCTCCTCTGCCATTGAAAGGACCATTAAACACACCACTCTTGTGATCAAGGCAAGGCCTCTTCCAAGAGTAACATTGGAAGCACTGAACACAGAGCCACATCTTGAGTTGGCGTAAAACCTTTTCCCAAGCGATATTGTAACAACCCTACTTTCTACATAACCCCGGACGATGATGATTTCGTAGAGAATATCTCCCCTCCTTTAATGCGAACAACTTAAATCCCGAAAACCACTAACATTTTTCGCCTCCCCGCACGTATTTTCACGCACGTATTTTCACGTACTTTTACTGTTAGATGTTGGATTATGTTCATCTCTAAATACTGCCACCCGATCTAACAAGGTTAAACAGGCCCCAGAATACATAACAAACACGTCTCTCTTTCAGAATTTTTCTTTCTACTTAGTCGACTCTCTTTTCCCACCAGTAAAAACCCCAAACAGAATCTTCGATCGACTGTATTTTGAACAATTAATGGCGAAGATCGCCAATTGAATCGAGATTTACTCTTATTTGATTAATAACTTCATTTTTTTTCTTTCTCTTCCACCATTCTTCTTCTCCCTCGACTCTCTCTTCCCAACACTTAAAATCCCCAAACTCAATCTTTGGTTGTATTTCGAATAATTAATGGCAGATATCCACAACTGAATAGATGGTTTACTCCTATTTGATTAGGTATGTACACTTACCATATCAAAATCGTTTCCTACTATAATCTGTAATTTTAGGGTTCTGTCAATTTTAGGGTTTGGTATTTGAGTTTTTTATTTGATTTGCTTATGTTTGTCAATGGTATTGAACAATATGTTTTTCAATGATGATTCCAATTTCAATATTTAGTGTAGCATTTTCATCTTTTCATCATAATTTGGATGTAGTGAGTACTGTATGGATGTAGTGAATATTTTATCGACGAACATCAAATCTAGATAGTTATTTATGCAATGCATGATTTTGTAATTATTAAAAATGAGAATCACACAAGTTGCATACATGTATAGTAGGTCATTCGGCTATTAGGAGGTTTCATATTCTGCAACATTGGCTTTCAAGTCTATAATTAACTAAATCAGCTCATTATGTTGCGTTTCGTTGCAGAGTGTCATAATTCCGAGAAAATGGAAGGTGGATGTTAAAGACTGACGTTTGCCGACATGCAAAGCACGTGCTCTCAACTTGTGTCGTTAAACCTACTAACCAAAACTGCGAAACCTCAATAATATTAAATTCAAAGTATTTATTGCAAAAGTAAATTTACAACTATCCCAGTTTTCCATAACACAAAGTTCTAAAGAAAATGCTTAATGGTGACAAGGAATATGATCTGGCTCTAAATTTTTAAGAAAAATGAAAATTACCCAAGGAAAATACCCCCACTGCCTCACTAACAAATAACGTTTGGTACAAAAGAAAACAAACAGGTATTCATCCTCAGCTAGATATATCCTTCTGAAATTGGAGTCTATCAACTCCTTCTCGATCTCTAATAATACTTGAAAAATTATCAACGGGAGTTAAACTCCAAGCAAATTCACTAAAGTCTCCGGGAGACGACAAAACCAAGATTCAAACCAAGTTATCATATTAATTGGGAATGAATTATCATGGCATAATTTAACAGGAGATGAGACGCATGTTGTACCAGTTAATCTATTTAACAACTATGTATTAGGATTCAAAAAAAAAAAAGAACTATATTTATCTTACGAGTAAAATGTAAATCGAAACATAAAATATTCTTAGATGCAGTATTACTAATGATCTCTCATATCATTCCCAAAGATCAAGCATTTCACTCACTACTCTGATGAAATCGAACTAATCTCACACGCCCGACAAACTCAAGTCAAAACACTTATGATGATGTAACAGAACCAATCCCATACATCACTATCCAAAGGGACAAACCCAAGCCACCCATTTTAGGCGACATAAACTTTGAAACAATGTAACAGGATATACCTCATACATTGATAAACTTAAACGTTGAATCTAGCTGCCCTTTTTAGAAACAACTAGCTTAAATGATATAACAGAACTAATCCCATATGCCATTTAACATTTCAGGTGCGAGAACTAATGTCAGCCTTAATTAGATAACACACGACCTTAGACTTTATGTTTAGGACACACCTCATATCCCAAGGCATACTATCCCTTGCTGTTAAACATACTTCTTCGTGTACCGAAAACTCTTGCTAAGAATTAACTTTCCTTAATCAAAACATGCTACCACCACACTGTTTCTTAACCATGATCGTAAAGAAGATCAAGTACCACACAGATAACCAACACACCACATATAAGAATTAAGACATTGTAGGTTTGGATTTAATTTTCCCAGTTTAGCTAAGGTGCTTAATTAGTTCCATGAGATAACTGTCTAAAAATTCATAACGTAATCCCTAAAACCCGACATGGAAGTATCAAGCTATCAAATCACATCCATAGCATCATATCACGTATTCATAGAGGTAGAGAAATATATATACATTATTAGCCAACAAGATCGTATTTAAAAAACATTATATATCAACAAAAAGAGAACTACCTGATAAACTAATTTAGTCTAAAATAACTCGATTTCCTCGACTACTCATATAGATAAAAAAAAAATATGAATGGGATACCCACACAACTGATAGGTTAAAAATCATACATACCTCTCCTAATGCTAGCCCGATTCACATCATAAGATCTACTCAACGCACAAAATAACATGTATATACACTACACGGCTATAAGGATGCAAAAACAAGTGAAATTTATATCATAAAGGTTTAAAACCTCGTAAGCTAACCCAATTTAAATCTTAAATCTGCCGTAACATAGAGAACAGAAGCAAACTGATACGGGGCATATTCTGACGGTTCACAATATATTCCAAGATTTTACTAAATCTTGGATATCTACAGATTTTAGTATTTTAGTTATTAGGATATTATGGTTTCTTTATTTGTTATAGGCTAGATTAGTAAATTAGCATTCTTAGGGTTTTATCTTGCAGGCTATAAATAGCCCTTTCCTATGTCATTTCTGTTTAGCTGCGGCTCGCCTTTTATTGTTGAATGAAAACTCTTAACTTGTTGGTTTATACCATTGATTATTGGTCTCTTTTAACTCTTGGATTAGAGTCTTACTCCTGGATTGGAGTTTCTATCATCACCATTAAGGAGTGGATTCTCCTTCTTTTTTATCGCTTTCGCTTGTGCCATACCACAAACTTTCCTTAACTCCAGCAGTAGTAGCTCATCCTCTCAAGAAGGAATAAATTTACCGATCAATTCCTAAAGAAGAAGTTGAATTAACCATTAACTCTTGATTAACAAAGAAAATATGAAAAATAAGAAACAAACACTTACTTTAGTGGCCGGTTCCCTAATCACCCTTAAATTCCTTGTTAGATCATCTCCACTTTCGCCACTTAAAACTTCTTCCCGTTTTACCAATATCTTTTTTTATGGCTAGATCTCAACCTTCACGACGTCTCTTCATTCTTTCTTACTCATACGGTACATAGAACATCCTATATCTTTTCTTATAAATTACTAGTGGATTGCCCGTGCCATAATGGCACGGGTGAAGCAACGATCTTTGGTGAACTAATGCCTTTATTGATGTGTCAAGGTCAATATATCTACTGGTATGTGATTTATATTTTTGCAAGGCGTGCTACCAAATTTCGTAACAGATAGTCAAGACAATCGGATAAGAAAGAACTAATATAATTTGAAGTTGGTTTATTTGTAAAAAGATTGACGTTTGTATTCTTTAAGTTACTCAATCTATCTGTATATTTTTATTTCAATTGGTCTATAATTGTGCACTAATATTGGCAAAGGACACAAATAATAATTCCGTCAGTTCCAAATGTTGCATTCTAACCTTACAGTCAAATTGAACATCAAATTAGCCAACCAAATTATCCAACAATAGACACCGCTGTTAAAAGCAAATGGAATCAAATTTCGAAAACAAACTTATGACAGGACTTCTGGATACACAACATTTGTTGCTTCATGTCTGGAGCTGTTCTTTGGAAGTAACACATGGATCCTCCCTGCGCTCGTGCATCTGGACAGTGCAACATAGAGCTGACCATGACTGAATACGGGACTCCTTAAGTCTACCCCCACGTACTTCAGCGATTGGCCCTGAGATTTGTTTATGATCATCGCATAAGCCAACCTAATAAGGAACTGTCTTCTTGTCATTCGAATGAGGACATGCGATGAAGATGGTGTTAGTGATATGCGGGGAATAAAAACCACTTTGCGGGCTTTATCTCCTGTTAAAATTGTAGCCACAATAACATGTTGTTCGCAAATATCTACCCTCAGCCTGATAACACAACAAATCATGGCATAATTAAACAATTATCGAAGCAAGTCTATGGTTTTAAATATAAGCAACACAATGAGAATAAATGAGGTGAATCATATGACATGTGATAATCTGGATAAAGCACATACCTAGTACCATTGCATAGTCCACTTCTAGGAGCTAGATTACGCAACAACATAATTGGACAACCAACTTTAAGATCTAATTTGAATGGCGGTAATCCTGATGGATTTTGTTGGTTTAATGTTTCACTCGTATAGGTTGTACCTGTTGATGATTCACCGTTAACATGCTATTGTTTATCTCTGTCATGAGAAACGTGTGAGATTCACCATTGTACATCTCCAACACAATTTTATTTATTTCTGAAACCTCGTCATTCCTAGGAGACAATATTGTTTTCTCGGTCATATATTCTGCAGTGGGCTTGCTCATTTCTTCAATTCCCGGATATATCTTTGAAATCAACTCATGTAGATTGGCAGATTTTGAAATAGCAGATGGCAAGTTAACTTTTGGCTCTGGATTTTCCCCCACCTGCAAAATGACATAAGTATATAGACGAAGTTAATATCTAGTGTGGCAGATGTGGTGGCTAAGTATGCAAGGAAAAATAATTTAACTAAATGCCCATAAACGGGCACCCCAAAACGCTTAATAAGATGTGAGTCTTAGATTTCCATTACGTAATGTAATTATCTAGTTCTTTGAAGTTTTTCCTATCAATATAGTAATCACCTAAGCAAGTATGTACCACTGGACATTCAAAACAATAAACATTACAGTTAAAAAAAATTGTTGTTCGAATGCAAGATACATTGCATAAATGTTACCCAATTTGACTGTAAGTGGCATAATGGGCTGACTTGTAGCTAACACAGTTTCCACTTCCGCTAAGCTGCCTTGTAGCTGACACAAAGTTTCCACTTCCTTTAGGCTGTGTAGTTTTGACAACTCTTTGTTTCAAAGGATAAGCTGGTGACTTGCAGTTTCTATATGATATCAGTTCTATTCTTTTTGAACAACGAATTATACACAGTAAAGAGGAAGTTACTGCCTAAAGAGGAAACTATACGCCTTACCTAAATCCTTCTCTATTAATTCTAGGAGGAAGAAGCAATCTACAAAAAAGTACAACTGATTACAGTAGTGTACTTCTTGATAAACATACATATACACAAAAGGACTACGCAAACACAGAAACATTGCACTGTGTTTCATAAGCATAAAATTCATAATAACAATGGATAATGGCAAGAGAAGAATTTCATGTATAGAAAACGTACCTGAAGTAAGTACTCAGCGAATGCAATGCTGTCAGGATCTTGACTCTCAAGCCTCATGTTTTGTGTTAGCTTAAGCACATTCAGGTTTCTCCATAAAACAGAGCTTCTAATCGAGGCGTCTATAATTTGTTCTCTACGACCCTTTTGTACCACCGGCAAAGTTTGCTTAAAGTCTCCTCCAAGCACGACAGTGATCCCTCCGAATGGTTCGTCACTTGATCTCACATCTCTTAGAGTACGATATACCGCTTCAATACAAAATCGGTGTTGCATTGCCACCTCATCCCATATGATCAACTTGGTAGATCGAAATAATTCCGCTTCGATCGAATCAAAATCGACATTACACTTGGAATCAAATTGTGGCTCAAAAGGTATCTTAAAGGTAGAATGTGCTTTCCTTCCACCAGTTAGAAGCAATGCAGAGACGCCGCAAGAAGAGACTGTTAAAACAACGTCACCCTTGCTTCTACGTGTTGCTGCCAATGTTATTTACACAAAGTCTTCCCCGTCCCAGCACTACCATTTAAGAAGAACGTTTTACCAAGATTGTTCACTACGGAATCTGTAATTGTCTCCAACACATTTCTTTGTTCTGTATTGAATTTATTCACATTCGAATCCACCACTGATTCTTGAATCTCAAACTGCAGTTCTCTTTGCTCCCATAGTAATCGATTTTCAACAATTCGACTCCAATCACCGGTATGTTGGGGCATTCCAAGATCCTTCATTTCCTTCATTTCCTTCCCTTCCTCCTGAACTATTTTCTCCATGAGGTAAAGACTGTAATCAAGAACCTGCTTCTCCGTTGGATTTTCAATTTTGTATTTTCTTTTGATCCTAAATGGTAAATCATCACATATATCTTTCCCATACCTCTCCCATAGAACGTCTGGTCGTGTAGGACTGCAATTGGTTAGTATTATACCAAATAGTTGTCACAGTTGATGCCCAGTTTTGATTACGACGGATTCTTTCAACCATTTATCACATTCTCCGTCATCTTCCAACAAATTTAGTGCAATACAGGCAGACTTGAAAGTTCGGTGGACCTCTTGAACACCACTCTTCATTGTAGTTCTCAGGTGCTTGAATGACCTTGCCCCCGCTAATACCGTAAGCAACAACCTCAAGTAATACAGTTCGCCACTGTTTGGGGTGACAAAATACATTCTCCCAATAGCAAAGCCTTTTTGTCGAGGAGACCACTTTTTGTCTGACAAAATGGCATAATACTCAGAACATGTTTATTTTCAGAAACATAATTCAAATGGATACGCAATAAGCACACGTAATAATAATAATTATCTCATTAACAATTATCACAATCAGACTATTACCGATAATCATTTCAGCAACTGATAGCGATGTAACTGAAGAAGGAAATAGATATGTAAACTTAAGACCGTATCTTACCTGACCATACAAACTTCTGCGGGAAGTCTTGGTAGGTACATGCCTCTGGATTTAACCTGTATTATTCAGAAACTTTAGAATGTCACTGACCATGCCACTACATTGGGATCATTCACCTAGACTTGATTAAAGGTTTAGAAATGGCATAATGGCTCTGGTTTATTTTACATAATCAGCATCTAAAGTTGTGCAGGAAGAGAAACATAACAGAGCTAGAATATAGAGGCAACATAGAAAACATGGTGCAAAAAATCAGGCAGAAAGACATAAGACGCAAAAATATGCATTAGAAAGACAAATTTGAAACTAACCTGTTGTAGTCAAAATATCCCATCAGCGTGGTTCTCGGTTACTACATTTTCTCGCCTTATCATGAATTACTTCGAATGTATCTTCAGATCGTAAATAACACGCTGCTTTCCTGGAAGATGTACTGCTAGTCGTTGTACTTTGGGCTTCTCTTTGTGTAAACGATTTCCGAGTAAACGCCAAGCTGCCTCAGGTGCTCCTATATACCTTGCATTCAGATATTGTAGAATCTCATTGGGGCCAGCACCACCAACCATAATTGTCAAGTCATGTCCCTTGTAGATATACTTTTGTATATACTTCACGGCTTGGACGCTGGAGCAGACTTCAACATTGATATGGCAGTCAAACATCCTGGTAAGTTGTGGATTATAAGGGACCACATCCATATTAGTATATGACTTGTTGCGATACCGAAAAACTCGACCATCATTACGCCGGCGGTAGACTGGATACCCATTCTCACTAATTGAAGTTGATTCTGCATATTGTTTTGGATAGTCTTTGGTGCACCTGCCGCCATCCATGCAACTTGCACTTGGTTTCCTAGAACCACGCAGTCCATGCACCATGTATCTTTGTACTGTCTGAAAAAGTTCAGGATTCTTTTTTTTCAGCTGGGAATTCGGCACATACCATATTATCCACTTGCTCCGGGGTGTGTATTTTGTCTGCCTTGTCCAGAAAAATCAACATGTGCATATGTGGCAAACCTCTCTTCTGAAACTCTATTGTGTAAACATATCCAACCACCCTGCCAAATACTTTCTTATCTTCTATTTGTTTTATTAGGGCCTTACGTTTGAGCTCAAACACCCTTGCTACCAAATCAGACCTATCATGCGGTTGTTGGTTTTCAAACAGAGCACTTGTAATTTCTTCCCATCGTGGATTTGCCGTCATGGTGAGAAATATATCAGGATGATGACTGTACCTATACAAGAAAAGAAAATGTATTAGAAATTTTTAACATTCTCACGATATGTGAGGTATGTCATGTAAAAGAGATATTCATATGCCCGGAGTAAGACAGATCCAATCCACAAAAACGTGACACGTAGCAAAGACATCCATCTAATAGTGGATGATTAGATTCTCGACATACACTATTGTTGGGGTATGTCGACTTGGTATGCATTTACGAATAAGTTGTTAATTACTTTGGACAATGTTTTAGGTCATCATGCATTTTAATCGGGACTTTAAGGCATTTAATCTATCAGCTGATTTTTCTTTTAACAAAAGGTAAATTTAGAGAATTACTAAATAAAATGAATGACTGAGATAATACTATCATGGTGAGGAATACATATCATGGCAAGTCTGGCTATACCTGGTGATGGCCATTGAGTCTTGATATATCTTGTACATATGCCGAGGACCGCCTATGAAAGTGGATGGAAGTATTACTGGTTGACCACGTTCCGCTGCTTTGTTTCCAGAAACCCCAAGGTCAGCAAGCCCTTTATAGTTCTGAACTCTCAACTTGGGTTGATTTTTCTTAATCCAACGAAGGCGATTCTGTTCAATTGCTTCCCAAGCATCGACTATGAATTCCTGAAAGAGCATACCCGCTCTTAGTATCATCGAGTATTCACCTCGCCTCAAAACAATCTATAGCTGTAATATTCCATTTGTGTGAGCCGCGTATCCGTAGCCTTATATAGATCGACATCCCATTGTACCATCCCAGTTCCCATCCCAATTCACCATATGGGAACAAAAGAACGTAATGCGAGAGGCAAATAAGATGGATGACACTCATTAATTCTCTCAGAAAGAACGACTTCCTTTGAGATGAAGTATAATGTCACGCGGTCAAGAATTGATCGTTTGTCCGTCTTCATGCAATATAACAGCTATCTCATCTGTTGTGGGTAGGTTATAACGTCTCGGATCCAACCCTTTTTCGTATTGGAGAGAAACATGGACATCATTGCCCCTCGACTCATTTCTTATTAGTAATTCAAAAGCCTGACTGTATTTCTTCACAAAGGCATTATTGGCAGATATAACCTGTTGTATGGTCTCAAGCACCGTAACGTTTAACCTTGGGTTTAACTCGAGCCGCTTTGATACCGCAGCTTTAGGATCATAAATGTACAGCTGTGAGTATGTGCCGCTTTGCGGATTTTCAGGTAAGAGTGTTCCAGTTCTATGCCTTAGCTGACCATGAATTGTAAACAACGGTGGGCCTGTTTGAACACATAAAAGATCGAGTTCAGTCCAAACTCCTATGTGATACATTTAGTAGGGGAATAGAAAGAACAAATAGCATATCAAGGCAATGAGTGAGCGAATACTAAATGACATCGAAACAAACCATATAAATTAGCATCCACTTCAGAATAACACTTAAACCCTTCTCGGTATTTCAGCTGTTTCTTTTTCAAACTACTGTATTTCTTATAATGATGAAAAGACAAAGAATCAAAACCAACCAACAGTGTCGATGTAGTCAATTATCACACGTATCAATAAATCTGGACAAAAGAATCCAAAAAATAATCTTCTTTTTCAAATTGTTGAACCAGTTAGTGTCTCAGATGTGCATGTTGTTTTGGGTTCCTCCATCCATTCAAGCTTAATAATTTAAAGCAAAGAAACTAAGGAAGGTCAAATCCTACTACCAAAACCAAAGTTAAAAAAAAAAAAGAGAAAAGGAAAGACGAAGAAAAAATTGTTCAGAAATCAGAAAGAAAAGAGTGAAATTGGAAGAAGATGTAGAAAATCAGCAGGTTTAATGACTACCATTACCAGCACATTCTTCATAAAAATCAATTTTTCTCTGCTGTTTTCCTCCAACTTCACATATTCTTTAATGTTTTTCAAATCAAAGGCGCGTTTTCAATATTAACGACTGACTGACTTTTAACACCCTG
Organism: Papaver armeniacum; assembly: GCA_023531295.1. Classification (NCBI taxonomy): domain Eukaryota; kingdom Viridiplantae; phylum Streptophyta; class Magnoliopsida; order Ranunculales; family Papaveraceae; genus Papaver; species Papaver armeniacum. The sequence goes on from JAJJWW010017381.1 coordinate 30,143, forward strand.
GAAAAGAAATCAGATCTCAATTCAAAGGTCTTCCATTTAGACCTTCTTTGATTTCTTTTGTTTATAGAGCACACTATGTTAGAGAGACATTTGTTCATCAATCAAATACACTTCATGTGCATCATAGTTATACACCAATTTGTACATTAAACAGATGTGGTTTGGAAGGTTTTTGTTAGGAAAATGTCATTTACACTCCTACTGTGATACATGTAGTGAATCAAAAGTACCTGTTCCCTTGAGCTTCCGTGGCTTTAGTGTGCATCCTAGACTCGTTAATGCGTTTGATGTGTTGTACCTGGGTCGGTTTCATTACAAAGAACTACTCAGTTAGTGGATGAATCTGTTTTGTAAGGCCTAACATATAGTTCAGGTTCTAACAGGATGCTATCGTGAAAGAATCCCAGTGTGTGAACGTTGCTTACCTAAATATATTTTCTTGGAAAATCTTTGCGACTTCATCAGTTCCTTCGAGTAACTCTTTGAGCTCTTCGGGTGGTTCTCTCAAGTTCGGTAGTACAATCCTTCCCTCCAGGCAACATTTACCGAATGTTGGTTCCTTTAGTGTCGACTTGGTGAGCTTTTCATCCATGAAATGCATTGCTCCACAATGTATACATACCACGTCCATTTTCCCAAGAAAATGCCGCACACCTTTCTTATTCCTTTTTGATACTCTGGAATATTTCGACATTGAGGTTACTGGAGAAGTCTTGGGCTTCGGCGAAGAATGATTTGCTCAGCAACGCTGCAGCTTGTACTTGCTCTGGCTTCATGGTCATGTAATTGGACATGCCTACTGATGCGGTCATCATCATCTGCCCCATCGTCATCATCACTTGTATCTCTCGCAATGCACAAATAAGGTGAGAAGAAGAATGAATAGGTGTATTTGACATTAATTTATGTCTATAAATAATAGATTGGATACATACATCTCGTAATGTTCCCCTCGTCATTATCGGTGTCATAATACATTGGATCATTGTTGTTTTTCTCTCCGTCAGTTGAATCAATAACTATGCCTTTGGATGTGTTCCTGCCAGGAACGTAGCTCTTTGCTCGGGCCGTTTCCGTTTACCAAAAAAAAAAAACCGATTTCTGAGATTCTGGAAGTGGCGGAGGAGGTGGGGAAAGGCTAGAATATGGCACTGGGATAGGTAGTCGAAGAGAAGTTGAGTGAACTAAAGTTATTTCTACTACGATGAGCACTTTGTGCGAGAAGAGGAACACAACAGAGATTACATGAACCAACCAAAACAAATTCAGAAATGAACAACCTAACTAACACATTACACATTCCCAGCAACAGAGAAAGAATGTGTATTTGTTAGAGAAATGCAGAACAAATGGCATACCAATGCATCGATGCTCATAGTCGACAAATATAATTCAGAAACACAACAAACAACATGATGCAATATATGGTGAACTACGTTTCAAAATTCAGAAACATGTGATATAGTGAACTATGTTTCATCCATACACATACCTGATACACCGCAACCGATTTTCCCTTTCTCTTTCAGGAGGCCTCAGCAGCGTGCACATCACCATCCTGATGCGGGGCTTAGGGGTGAAGCCAAAGCCACTTCCTTACCTTTAGGGTTATTGCTGAAACTTACTCCTGTCATTCCCTGATGACAATATATTTCTTTCTCGATATCTACTTCTTGGCGTTCAACTTGCCCTGAAATTCTCGGGCCACCGTGGAATGAACAGCGCCGCAAAGAGTTAAAACAAAGAAGAAAATGAAATGAAGTTTTGATCCAATATGAGTACGAATGCATTTATTTTCCAATCTTTTATGTGGTCAAAGATTATACCTTGGGAAATAGAAGTTGTAGATGTTGAAGCACCGGCAGTACTTAGTCTGGTTCATCCATTATATCTCGATTGAGGAACCTGGGGCTTTGGTGAAGATTACTGAACCTTGTGGGAATGTTACCCTCAATTCCTACAACTGTATTTTGCCGCAGCATATGGTAAAGATTACGACGACGTTCACGATATCTTTCTATCTCATGTTCAGTCAGTGCACTTCTTTTTTCTCTGTCACGGATACCACGTTGTTCCAACTTTGATGCCCTATAATTCCCTGTCATAAAAGTGTGTCATACTCTTTGGTAAATACGACGTTCCCCTTTTTCTTACATGTATACGTATAGATCTGAAAGCAATAAGAAGACAGCTGACCTTTTTCATTTTCTGCTTGTATCAGTTCCTGACGTTGAGCCTGGTCGATAAGCCTTGGACTTTTGCGAGGTCTGGAGCTAGAGGCCTGGTTGCACTCCAATGAAGAATCAATAAGTGTCAGACTTTTACATGATTTCTTTATTGAGGAATGGATGGATCCCAATGAAGGAACTACAATTCAATTATAGAGATTAGACTATGAAATCGATAAGAACCTTTCCTTATCTAATTATATCAACTAAATCTACTTATGGTACATACATAGATCAATTAAACTTTTGATCAACCAAATCTACTTGGTACATGGTAGACTTGGTTATGATCAAAATTGAACTTTTGAATTAACATGACAACAGTAAACTAAAACTTTAGTTGATATACCTCTGTCACTTTGTGAAGTAGATGTTGCAGACGGTGCATGAGCTGTAGTACTTGCTTGTCGGTTTGTATCGTTAATCTCGGCTTTAACTGTTTGTTGCCACCGTTTATGGTAAGCAATGCGACGACGTTCACGATCTCTTTGTCTTTCTTCTTCAGTCAATGCATTTTTTTCTCTCTCTTTCACGGATATGGCGTTGTTCTAGCATTAATACTCTATCATTCTCTGATGCAAAAGTGTTTCTTATTCTCTGGTAATTATTACGCTCCTTTTCCAGTCTTTTTCTCTTATCTTCTGGATGTTCCAGCTCATGATGTTCAGCCTGCTCGATGAGCCTTGGGCTTATACGGGGTCCGGAACTAGAAGCATCCATTTGTACTCTTTGTTCAAAATAGATTCCGCATTTATATATGTCCTGGAAGTTGACCTGTTAGAGTCGACATGGAAACAGAAATAAGTAATGTGGAAATGTTACTATATATAAGAGAGAATATGTATCAAACTGTAACTGATATGCCTTGTTATTTCATTGATTGATAATAACTAATGTGCTAGGTGACAGAGAGTAACATATGGGATACCTAAGAGAAAAAGGAGTGGTAAGACAATTGTTGATGTTAATAAAAATAACAGTAAGAAATTCTCACTGCTTAGAATACAATGCCATATGAAATTGAGACGCTAAAAATAGTACAAAAGAAAACACCATCCACAACATTATTTTCCAATACTTTGTGTTTGGAGATCATAAATTTTATAAAGCTATCAACTTACTTTCAGTGACAGACTTATACACCATTAATAGTGGTGGTGATTATATTAATTGTTCCCCCATCCACAGTGCAGATTCATCTTTGCTAATATGATCCCCAGTGAATAGGACCTTGAGCAGCTTGCTAATAATATGCACACAGATCCCTATTATTAGCAAGATATTGAGCACAAAGGTACTGCTATTGAGCAGTTGTTGATAGTGGATTTTAGTTCGGGGATAAAATTGTAAAACCAAATTTAATGTGCTGACATCCTGCAAAGGATAAAGCCGTTTGATAAGTGATAAGTACCTCTTCGCTTTATTTATTCGAAGCAATTCAATAAATACACAAAATTCACCTAGAATGGAGCATGTAGCAACAATCCCAAATATTCTGTGAATTTTTAGCATTATTAATTAATGCATGATTTGCCTAGTATTTCCTGTGATGTTCCCGCAGAACACTCATTATTGGTGCGGCATGACGACTGAGCGTTGCTCTTAGCAGAGTAACACGAATCTCCAAGTGTCAATGGAGAGGCATGCACAAAATACCCGTACAGGCTACATCTCTCGGTGTGTTATATTAGCCCGATTGAGCATATTTAATTTCCTAAGGGAAATGTAGACTGTCCATATCAGTCTCAGAAACAATCACGGCCACGCAGGTTGAGCGCATGATTTAACCAGCCTAGACGAACCCTAGCAGGAGCAGGCTATCACCTTGATGATCACCAGCGGGCCTATTGATGAGTGCCAAATAGTGCATATTTATACACCTTTTTATTGGCATTTTACTCATCTTTTGCGCTTAGAAATCAGATATTATCCCAGATTCTGTGTTTTCTTTGTTTTCAAGAATAAATATTTGTATTAATTAATTTTGTGTTTTTAGGTAATAAATAAAGTCCTAGGAGAATCTGAGGAGCCAAGAGCAGAAGAATTGGAGTCATGCGTCTATGGAGCAGATAGCCAAAGCTCGCGCGCGAATCAGTTGCAACCCAACAAGGAAGACATGGGCTAGAGCTACCCATGACCCGGATCCGAGCCCGCTCACTCTGAGCCATTGAGATCTCCCTCAGCTACATCCAACGGTCGCTGCCTCCTCTCGCATCGAAGTTCGTTGCTCCCTGCGTGCAACACCGAGATCACTCCAAATCATGCCGAGCCGTTGAGATTTCTTCTCCTAGATCCGACGCTCGCTCCATCGATCTCATCAAACCTTGCTATCCTCGCTCCAAAACAAAACGCCCTAACCCTATACACCCCATCGAGACAACCCACTCTCTTCTCCATCTTCTCTTTCTTCCCGACGAGCAGCGCAGCTCCGCTCCACCTTCTTCCCCGACCAACTCTCTGCAGCGCCACCTTCCTTTCTTCCCCGACAAAGCCAGTACCACCATCTCCTTTCCCATCACCACAGCCCAACAACTCCTACTGACCATCTCTACTCTCTAGTTCACGCTTTCTCCATCACTAGCTTCTCTCAACCTAGAAGCTAGGGTTGAGGCAGTTCGAACTAGGGTTTCCACAACAACCACGCATGGAGTTGCAGAGCGATTAGAAAAGAGGAGAAGGCGATTCAGAGTATGGGTGTGATTGTTTTTGGTTTATTCTATCTTTAATTTCGATTTTGAGAATTAGGGTTAGGTATTTTGGGTTGCATGTATAAATAGGAAGTGTTGGTGGATGTTAGAATTATGCCAGGTTAGCCGAGTGTATCATTTAGGTTTAATTTGTATTTCTTTTGTTATCCGAATCATGTTTTAAGTTCCTTTGCTAGGGTGTTGTGGAAACCCTAGATTATTTGTTGAGTAAATTAAATTGATGTTGCTGTTATTATTATGCTTCACAGAATTAGGAGTTTAATTAGCTAATTAATCTAACTCTCTTGTGATTGGTCAGACTTGTAAGAAGACAGCCAATACTAGGAGAGAGTTAGAGTGAAAGGTTGATCAAATCCCCATTAGAACTGCCAAGGAAGGTGTATATGCTTAACAATGTATGAGTGATGCTTAGTAAGCAACTAAGGAACCTGTGATAGAGTGTACTGTGATAAGACACTCTATACTAGGGGGGAACTAGTGAGATTAGTGATGTATTACTTCTTAGAATCTTCCTTAGGTAGGTGTAAGAACACAACATGAGTTAAATTACCTTAGTATAGTGTCTAGTGGTGGAAGCAACAGCCCTGATAGATTCCAATCGGTTAAAACCTCTTTTATTACCTTAGTTTAGTTCGGTGTCACATTTCAACCTCGGTCGCTTCGACACCAACATCTCTTTGTTACCTTGTTACTCATTTGAAGTCAGTTGAAGAAGCCTTAGATCATATAAGAGCACCACAAGTCTCTGTGGTTCGACCCGTACTTGCCGCGTCTCCGATAGACGCCGTGCACTTGCGGTTATCACCGTAGGCCATAAATTATACACTTCTCGAGGCCTACCAAGTTTTTGGCGCCGCTGCCGGGGACTTGGCGCGTGCCTTGCTGATTTTTGGCTAATACTTCACTGAGTTCATTCATCCCTGTACATATCCACTTACATTTTTGCTTACAACCTTGTTTTAGCATATTAGGCTGTTATATTGTTTTAGCATATTAGCATATTAGTCGTAGCTTAGTATAACTTGTGTTACATATTCATTTTACACCTTGCATTGTAATTTGTAGCTCGAGTTCACCTTGTACATATTCATTTCACTCCTTGCAGTCTCTTAGTTCACATTTGCATCTGTAACATACCTTAGTCATCTTGCATCTTGCATTGCACTTTGAATTACATCTGAGCAAACTTCTCTTTGTAACCATTTCTGCATTTTAGTTAATCTTCTTTGTATATTTACTCATCTGCATATTTTCTTATTTACATTCTCTCTCTGGTTTGATGCTGTGGTCAGCTCAGCTTCATCAATAGCTGAGATTTGCAGTGTGCCATACTCTCAACAGCTTCATCAATAGCTGGGTTGCATTGTCTTATTTGCATTCCTTGCATTCTCTCTATAATACTCTCTTTGCTTCGCCTGCACACTCCTAGGAACTAAAACTCTTAGTTGAGATTTACAGGTACATGCTCTAAAAGCCAACCCAAGGAGACAAGAGTAAGGTGCAACTGAGCAAGCCCTGCGACTCGTAAGGTACCTGAGCTCGTTGTCCGCAGACTCTTTGTCTTTGTCTGCTTCTTCTTTGAGCAACCAAAGAAAGGGAAGGCAGGGAGCGGAATAACACAGCCATTGTGGCTAAACCGGTTGGTCAATTTTTGTTATATTCTATACCTGCATGATCTGTGTGCAAGAAGAGTACAACCCTGAATGCATGCTAAAACCTTGAATGATTGAATGAATGATAGTATGTATGCCTGTTTAAAACTCTGAAGCATCATCTGCCTGACCAGTGCTGTGTCAATTTGAGAGTTTGTGTTTCCCTGACCAGATCGAGTTGTGCATAAGCCATCCAGTGCATCCTTGCATTTGTATGCACAGTCACAGTCCTGTGACATTTGAATATACATTGACTGCTCTCAAACCTGTGTTGTGCAAGTTAGCCCTGTGTGCTGAGCTGCACTTAAGCCTGTGCTGTGTACTTCAACATAGCTTTGTCTTTGAGTAATCACTACCAAGCAATGACAAGCACCCTTGTGTGTTTAACTTTGAGAGTTTAGGTGCCAAATTGTACTTCCCTGTGTTGTATAGCAACAAAGAGCACTACTCTTAGAGTTGTGCTGTGAACACAACCTGTGCACAAGCTGCTCAGGTCTCCATGTGTGTTCAATTGCAATTTTGTGCTTAGTCTGACCACACAACCCAACCACTAAGTCTTGCTCACATAGCTGGGTTGAATGAACCCACACTGCTGGGCTCTGCACAAATATCAGATTCACATAACCTGGGCTTAAACCAAAGGAGCCCACATAAGCTTGTTCTCACTGGGCTGCGCACAAAACTCAGCCCACATACTGGGCCATCAATCTGGGCTGAGCCTTTTCACCTGGGCTGAACCCTTAAAAAGCCAAGCCCATATCAGCTCTGCTGCTGGTCTGCTCACAAAATTCAGCCCACATACTGGGCCATTCAATCTGGGCTGCACTTGTTCATCTGCTGGGCTGTGCACAAAGATTTCAGCCCACACCCAACTAGGCTTTGCAAAACAAACCTGGGCTCAACCTAAGCTGCCCACTGCTGGGCTTAAACTAAACTAAGCCCACATCTGTTGGGCTTTGCACATAACTGGGCCTTGTACAAAATGAAATTCATTTGAGCTGGGCTGTGAAAACAACCTGGGCTTTACATAATCTGAGCTGAAGCCCACTGAACAACAACTTTCCCAACAAACCAAATCCCATTTAAACCAAACTTTAAGCCCACAAAAACCAAATCAATCCCAACAAAACCATACCAATCCCACACAAACCAAATGAAACCCAATAAACCAAACTGAGCCCACTACAACTGGGTTTTGAGTTCAATTTGAGTGTTAAATCATGTCAGGATCCATTAGAGAGCTTGCTTACGGGCATGATTCATGTTATGAACTCCCCACATACCAGCGTGATTTTAGGGAGTATTATGAGCCTTCTCAGGGCCCTGACTTTGAATACTCATACCCTAACCATCATGAGCACATGTATCAGTCACCACAGTGGGGAGATGAACAATTTTATACTCCCCAGACTCCTTGTTTACAATCACTAATGGAAACGCTCATGGAGCAAAATGCTAGGCTTGAACTGAATGCAATACATGACCATCCATATAGCAACATATCTGAATTTCCCTTCCCTAGTGAACCTCATGCTCAACCATACAATGAATATCCATATGAGGAATGCATACCCACTAGTGAAGACTCGCCTTCAATAGAACAACTCACTATGATTCTTCAAAGGAACCTGATTGAGTTACAAAATGAAGATTGGAAGGAAACTTATGATAGGATGTTTGTTATCTCGATAATTTTGAAAATAGTGTTTCTACTCCTACTCATGCAATTAACTTTGAATATGAACCTAATCTAGAGGTAAATGAGTACACTAGAAATGCTACAATTTTGAATAGGGAAACACATTTTTGCTATGATGATTATGATGAATATGATATGTTAGAAGAGCATGTGTATTTTGAAAATGTAGTAGAATCTTTTGGTTCAGAGACGTTAGACGTCTCTTCTGTGAACCCTAGGAATGATGCCTCTTCTAATATTCATACATGTGATATTAACTCTGAGCTTGGTTTTGTGAAATTCTTCAGTGAATGTGAGCATGCTTCACAACTTGTTTGTGACTTAGGAAAGGATGAATCTTCTGTTGACACTAATGTTCTTTTGGATCATGATGTTATTGTTGTGTCTGATTCCCTGCCCATATCACAACATGTTGCCTGCTCTGATGATTATGACATGGTGATTGATGAATTGTTCTATGCTGGAGAACATGATTTACCTTCTTCTGACCTTAGGAAAGTATGTGAAGGTGCAAATGATCTTATGCATGAAAATAACTTAGATGTACCTAACCTCTCTCCTGAGTCACAAATTGAAACTCTTCCACCAAACCTAGGTGTAGTTTGTAACAAAATTGCAAAACCAACTTTTCTGAAAATGCCTAATCTAGGCTTAGAGCTTTGTGCTTCCCAAGTCCTCTTGGACTATTTTGCATCAAAGTATGACACCTTTAGGGAACCACAGTTGGAATGTGTATGTATGCCTGTAATTAGCAAAACTCATTTTGAGTTAGACCTTTTGCATGATGTACCTTTAAAATTGCAAGATTTTGTTCTCACAAACACACCTGTTCACAAGTTTAGGTTTGGGGGAAACTCTTTCACATTTGCAGTCTCACTTGCACTCTCATTTTATATTTGTGTAAGGCTGTTAATGTGTGTACATATTTTCTATTGGGTTGATCCTCAACTCTTTAGACTGTTGGTTTATGGTGAATTTTCATTGTATATATCCAGTAGGACTTGTTAAATTTTATTTTCTTGAATCGGTTGAGTCTTCATGCGCATATATTATGCTAATCCGATATGATCTCCGTTGAGAATGTTGGATTCTAGCCTTGACTAAAGAAGCTCAACCTTGCTCCTGCCGACATCCGGTAATCTCTTTCCTTTTCTCTTATCAGCATAGTTCCCATGGTATGTGACTGTTAAATTTTTTCTATCTGTCGACACATTGAGGACAATGTTTGATTTAGGTTTGGGGGAGCATTTGCATATTTTTGCATATAGAGTTTTTAGTCTTTTATTTTAACCTTTTATTAAAAAAAAAAAAAATTCAAAAATTCAAAAAACTCTTTTTGTAAAAACCTCCAACTTTTAGAGATTTTAGAGTCACTAGCATGCTTCTAGCTATGTTTACATAGAGATTCCGACCGAAATAACGAGAACTTGGAAGTACTTAGGAGAACGCAATCGGGTTCCTTAGTTGATTAGAGCGTTAAAGTTGGATTTAACCATACCGGAGGGCGAATTAGGTGATGTTTAGATATTCGGTAGTAGAATTGTGATCACCCATAGTGGAGACTACCCAATTTACATCAAGTGAGGCACCAACCTTTAATTTTTTGCAACTTTCTAGAAAAGCTGTTAGAGTGTGTGTCACCGTACGTAAATTCCGGGTAGGAATGGTGAGCTACCCAACTTCGCACCAATTTCAGCACTACTTTTGATCTCTTGAGTGCTAGTTTTTGTCAATCATGAGGGTGACGTCTAAAGATGAAAACTCCTTCTAAATACCGATTTGCCGTTAGCATCACTCTCTCTCTCAATCGCAAGACCCATAGAAACACATCATCGTCAAGAATAGGAGCATCATCAGAATATTGAAAGAAAAATTGATATAGTCCAAGGTTTACATACAACAAAGAAAAAGAAGATGAGAATTAATGAAATTTGTGAAATCAAGACAATATAAGTTGTGGAAAAATTGAGTGAAAAAGTCCTTTGTCCATGGAGTTAGTTGTTTCATTGTTTTTATTTTCATTTCATATTATCAAAAAAAAAAAAAAAAAAAAAAATATTGTAGTTTGTTTTTAGTTTTGCTACCACCATGGTAAAGAAGAATTTAAAAAGAAAAATCCAAACAACAAGGAATTTGAGTAGAAAAGTTAAAAATTGTCAAGTTTTGTGAAGTTTAGAAGTTCGTCATCAACATTTGAAGACCGAAGACCGAAGATTGAAGACGTTTCTATGGTTCTTATGAGAGAGTGATATTAATTGCCGATCGGGTGAGAAGTTAGTGAGTACTCCCACCCTTGCTAATGGTTGATTTCCTTTCTTAGAGATCATCAGAAAAAGATTCTTTTTGTCCACACTTTTGTGGAGTCTCCAGATTTTATTTCGGAAGGTTATCCTTCTTACCTACAACGTGTGACTTCTCTCTTTATTCCTGCCTGCACACATGAGAGACTAAAAAAGCGATCTTTTTGAGTGCAATTATCATAAAACCTTAATGGTGAGGCGAAGTCGAGGCTTATGATCACAATCGAATCCGAATTCTTTCATATGGTATGGTTACTTCTCGCTCAAAGACTTAAGGATGAGAATGCGTTCTTTGGTAGTTCTAACTTCATGTTACTAGCATGCGAAACTCTATGTCCTCATAGCTTCTTGGAGGCTTGAGACTCTTTTACACTCCGAAGTTGGAGAAGGTTTTGTGGGTACACCTCTGGTAAACCCTCACGAGACTACAACTCGTCCACTAGGGACACCTAGCGGTTTAAAGGCTTAGTGCATACGCTAAATGCATTCGAGAGACTGCGACGGGGGTATAGTTAGGATTTCTAATTTGTTTCACTTGAGGACAAGTAAAATTCGGGTTTGGGGGTATTTGATGAGTGCCAAATAGTGCATATTTATACACCTTTTTATTGGCATTTTACTCATCTTTTGCGCTTAGAAATCAGATATTATCCCAGATTCTGTGTTTTCTTTGTTTTCAAGAATAAATATTTGTATTAATTAATTTTGTGTTTTTAGGTAATAAATAAAGTCCGGAGAATCTGAGGAGCCAAGAGCAGAAGAATTGGAGTCATGCGTCTATGGAGCAGATAGCCAAAGCCCGCGCGCGAATCAGTTGCAACCCAACAAGGAAGACATGGGCTAGAGCTACCCATGACCCGGATCCGAGCCCGCTCACTCTGAGCCATTGAGATCTCCCTCAGCTACATCCAACGGTCGCTGCCTCCTCTCGCATCGAAGTTCGTCGCTCCCGTGCAACACCGAGATCACTCCAAATCATGCTTTGAGCCGTTGAGATTTCTTCTCCTAGATCCGACGCTCGCTCCATGGTCTCATCAAACCTTGCTATCCTCGCTCCACAACAAAACGCCCTAACCCTATACACCCCATCGAGACAACCCACTCTCTTCTCCATCTTCTCTTTCTTCCCGACAGGAAGCGAGCTCTGCTCCACCTTCTTCCCCGACCAACTCTCTGCAGCGCCACCTTCCTTTCTTCCCCGACAAAGCCGGTACCACCATCTCCTTTCCCATCACCACAGCCCAACAACTCCTATGACCATCTCTACTCTCTAGTTCACGCTTTCTCCATCACTAGCTTCTCTCAACCTAGAAGCTAGGGTTGAGGCAGTTCGAACTAGGGTTTCCACAACAACCACGCATGGAGTTGCGAGAGCGATTAGACAAGAGGAGAAGGCGATTCAGAGTATGGGTGTGATTGTTTTTGGTTTATTTTATCTTTAATTTCGATTTTGAGAATTAGGGTTAGGTATTTTGGGTTGCATGTATAAATAGGAAGTGTTGGTGGATGTTAGAATTATGCCTGGGTTAGCCAGTGTATCATTTAGGTTTAATTTGTATTTCTTTGTTATCTGAATCATGTTTTAAGTTCCTTTGCTAGGGTGTTGTGGAAACCCTAGATTATTTGTTGAGTAAATTAAATTGATGTTGCTGTTATCATTATGCTTCACGAATTAGGAGTTTAATTAGCTAATTAATCTAACTCTCTTGTGATTGGCTGTACTGTAAGAAGACAGCCAATACTAGGAGAGAGTTAGAGTGAAAGGTTGATCAAATCCCCCATTAGAACTGCCAAGGAAGGTGTATGTGCTTAACAATGTATGAGTGATGCTTAGTAAGCAACTAAGGAACCTGTGATAGAGTGTACTGTGATAAGACACTCTATACTAGGGGGGAACTAGTGAGATTAGTGATGTATTACTTCTTAGAATCTTCCTTAGGTAGGTGTAAGAACACAACATGAGTTAAATTACCTTAGTATAGTGTCTAGTGGTGGAAGCAACAGCCAGCCACGATAGATTCCAATCGTTAAAACCTCTTTTATTACCTTAGTTTAGTTCAAAGTGTCACATTTCAACCTCAGTCGCTTCGACACCAACATCTCATTGTTACCTTGTTACTCATTTGAAGTCAGTTGAAGAAGCCTTAGATCATATAAGAGCACCACAAGTCTCTGTGGTTCGACCCGTACTTGCCGCATCTCCGATAGACGCCGTGCACTTGCGGTTATCACCGTAGGCCATAAATTATACACTTCTTGAGGCCTACCACCTATTTATGCCCTAGCCGGTCGGACATTACACTTTACTTCCCAGCATGCCAAAACGCCAACCCTAAAGTAGGGTGGCCGCGCTGCTTTGGAAGAAGCTCGAGTGAGCAAGACTGCTTAAAACAGTCTCAAAACGATCGTGACCGTCCAACTTCACTAGCCTGATTATACGGCTTAGATCGCACTATGAAAGATGGAGGAGGCGCCAACATGCACATTGGCGGGCCCACTCTATCCCCACCTGATCGGTTTTCTCACGACCTAGCCCTAGAGCAATGAACGCTTGCTCGAAGTGTGGCTGACGTGATGCTTAAAGGGTCGTGGAGATTCCACTAGCGTCTTAAATCGATCACAACCATCCAACTTCGCCTACATATTTGGATGGCTTAGATCGCTCCTAGGACCATCGGACAAGTACACATATGTTCACCGTTGGCCCAATGTGGGCCCCACATGGCCGGTCTCCCCAAAGGAGAAGCATAGCCTGCCAAACCGTTTGGCCAAAGTTGCGCACGCGTGACTGATCTAAAACCCTAATTAGGGTTTTCGGCATTACATATATGTCGCAGTTTGATCATGACCATCCATCTTCACCAGCTCGGAGGGAGGGTATAGATATAGACTAAGGAGGTCCGGAGAGCATCAACATGATCACCGCGGGCCCACCTGCGCATGTAACCGGTCGACCAAGGTGGAGCATGGCCAGGTACCTCGAAACACGCGCCCAAAGATGGCATGTCGTGGCCCCCTAAAATCCTTTGCAGCAAAGGATTTCTGTCGCAAATCGATCACAACTACTCATCTTTGCCAGACAAATTGAGTGACCTAGATCGCGCCTCCGCAAGACAGAGTGGCATGGACTTGTACACCGGAAAGATGTCTACACGCATGCCCGGTCGGTCCCACCAAAAATGGTGTCCATGCTTGAATTCGTTCAAGTAAAAGAGTGATGCTTGCGCACCTCTTAAAAATCCTAAAATTCCATCAACGGTCGCAAATGAGCGTCATAAACCATCTCTTCCGTCCAGATTTGCTAGCTTGGTCGGACAACCTAGGTTAAAAGCTAGACGACTAATGAAGCATCCCGATGATCACCGTCCGCCACTCTTCCACAGGAAGTGATCGACCAAAGCAGGGCTTGTCTATGCAGCCTCCAAACGATCACTCGAACATGGTTGGATGTGATGCTATTTTAAGACGTTTGATCCGCAAATTATTCGGCCAAGCTTTAAAACATCGATGCTTCATACATGTTGATTGTTTGCGATGCATTACATGCATCAAACATACACGATATTTTTTGAATATCAATTCCTTAAACACTTAGCATTTTATGCTATTTTCTACAGTGGGTCCCACGATCCGCTCATTCGAGACATCAAGCATGTCACAAACTGGGGGATACTTATTAGGGTATTGGTCTGGCAGTTTACAGCGTGCAGCGTGCAACGCGCAATTACAAGAACGTGTCATGAGGCATGGACGGTTAGAGATGATGGGAAAAGTGGGCAAAGACGTGGTCGTGTGACAATCACTTACACGACCCCACTACTCCATTACTCCACTTCCTACGAGACGAAGGTTGTGCTCAATGACTTGTATAAATAGGTTCTCCTACCTATTTTTAAAACAACACAGACAAGCACAGAAAACCAAGTGTTGTCATTCGTATCCAGGAAACACCAGAACTGATAGCTTACATCATTGCAAGCCAGTTCCTCTTTCTGATACAAGTCATAAACAACCAACACATTCACAATCTCAACACCTTCTTCGCTTCCCTCCCTAAGATCAACCCCATCTCATTCACTTTGTGACCGAAGCAAGTCTGGAACGACCATTTCTTGGTTTAGGCCAGAATTATATAGATTGATCTCTCGAATCAAAAAGCACTCCCGTGAAGTGCATTTGTTCAGGGTTTAAATTCATTTCTCATCCACACAAACACACCCAAAATTACCGAAACCAACAGAAATAGTTTTCACCCATAAACAATTGGCGACCACAGTGGGAGATTAATATCTCGGCTGTGAAGTCAATTTCTTCAATACCCAATCCCATTTGGCTGATTTCAAAATGGTTGGTCTTAAGACTCCCCCAACAATTTCAAATCTCGGCCGAAGTTCCTCCAATGAAGATACCCCTCTTCCCAACGGTGTATCGATGGTGTAACTAGGAAGAATCCCAACATTGATCGAGTTCGCACGAGTTCAGGAGATTCACACGGAGAACATGTACCTGATCAAAGAAACAATAAACGGCATACTCGATCTCCTCGTCAAGATGACATCATATATGGGAGGTTCTCCTGTCACAGAGATTTATACACTGGGGACTGATCCTCGCAACGATCCTCCTCAAGTAAATAGTTTCACTATGAACCGAGGCCGGTGGATCAGGAAACGGCTTCTCTAGTGGAAAGTTTATGCAAACTTTTACACCTCTCGAAGAATCAGCGGGCGGAGACATTTGTGTCATGTACCCGGTATTGTATGGGAGTGCCCATATCATATGAGAGAGGGTAGTTAGTTGTTAGTTGTATTTAGCTTAATAATAAGTATGTTTATGAGTTATAATTGTGGGATAGGATGTGAACACGTGGGCTCTTGGTAGCCATTGGATGTAGGGATAAAAACCTAGCTTATAAGGCCAGAGTCTGTAATGAAGATGGTATGAAATTATTAATCAAAACAGAACTTTGTTCTAAGGCTGTGTTCATTTGAACCAGAGAACTCGATTCTTCGGAATTGGGAGAGGTTTATCCTCAATCTATCCACCCAATCTTGTCATTGTACTCCGGTATATGACAATTGGTATCTAGAGCCGTTTCGATTCTGCTAGTTTCTTCAATGGAGGTTGCAGATTTGGACGAGTCTTATCCAACAGAATTCACTGAAATTGAATTATTATCGCAGAAGATTTATAGTTTGGGAAGGTTTCAAGCTGCAGTATCAGAGAAGCTGGAGGGTGAATTTATTCGACCTCCTAAGCAGGTAACTACATGGATGAATTTTTTTTCCAGAGAAATAAAGGATATCCTGGCGATGGAGCGAAGGCTTTGTGATGAGAATTCGGAAGAAAGTCTTAGATTACTCCAATCAGTGGTTCAACAAATGAAGACGATGAAGAAATACATCGCCGACCACAAGGAACCAAATCCTGTCTATTCAGATTCAGATTCAGCAAGTGATTCAACTCAGAAATCCTCAATTTCAATTGCTAAAGAAGAAGATGAATCTCTCGATTGCAAGCTGATTCCTCCTTTTTCCTTTGAAGAAAATGAGAATTCAACAGTTCTAGACTCACATCAACAATTGTTTTCCCCTAATTGGAGTATTTTGAAGGATGCTTTTCAAAACAGAAACGTTCCTGGTAAAGAGATCCTGAATTTTCACAATCCTGTACTGGGTGAGCGTTTTTCTATTGTTCTAAATTCTTCCCATGTTATATTCGATCGTGGAAAAATATCTGAATCCATTAATGGGGTTTCTTACCTTGTTGGTGGTGACTATGAATTGTGTTTTGATATAGTTGTTGCTGGTTCATTGGTACCTCATATCTGTTCGATTTTAATGATTAAACCCATTAAAGAAATTGTTCAGGTGCTTGCTCTTACAATGCGGTTGTCTAGTGCTTTAATTGGTTGTATGTCAGATGATGATGTTTTTAGTACTCCTTGGATATTGCTTGATAAAATTCCTGAAGGTGTAACTGGGAGTTCTGTTGGCGGAAATTATTTTCTCTTTCAGCCTGAGCGGGGTAAGGTGAATTACAAGTTAATAGTAGATGAATGTCTCTTAATATTCATGAATTCTGCTAGCTGGATATACGATCGTGGCAAGGTGTTAGATAGTTCTAAAGGGAATTTTTCTTTTTATTTTACTGATACTTGTGAATTTTGTGTTGATGCAAATACTTCTTGGGTGGCGGTGATTGAATCATTTTTGATGGATGCGTACAATAATCATTCTGTAAGTAAGCGAATTCTAAAACCTGGGTATTCCGATGTGTTTTTATTTGTTGAAAATGGTGGCAAGTTGTTGTATAAATGGATGCAGCAAGGGAAGGTAAGTTACGAATTGATAGTTGATGAATGTCTCATCCGTGTATTCGATTCTGTGCGTAGAATATTTGACCGTGGGAAGGGATTGAAACTCATTAAAGGGTATTTGTTATTTGATGGCGAGTATATATTCTGTTTCGATAGGGTATTTACTTCTAGTTCATTCCTTACTAATGTGGATTCAATTTCAATGGCTTACTATGATATAAAATTATTTCATGAGCTTATTAATAAGAATGGGTTTGAATCAGATATATTGTTTAGTGATTCCATTCTATCGGTGTTGGTTAAAACTGGTGATAATAGTAGGCTACTTTTTGAAATCTCAGAGATGAATAGAATGGTGATACGCTTGTTGGTTAGGGTGGTTGAAATTGAAATGGCAGTACTGCGAGGAAGAATGCTTGCCAGTGTACGATGGAGTTTGACTGGTGGTGAAACTAATACTCACATGCAACATCAACCTGGTATCCCTAATGCTAGAGCAGTTCTACTTGGTGAATTTTTGGAGGTTAGTGTTGTTGAACATGTGCATGGGATTATGCCACTGGGAGTTAAACTAGCATCATTGTACTTCAATTTAAGTTGTTTGCAAACATTATACTGCTGTCAAAAATGGAGTTTAGCTTCTCAAACTGTGCAGAATTATAGATTTACTGGCGATGTTATGGTAAGAATGGTGGAAAGTAAGTTCATACTCATTAAGATTCAAGTTACTACTATGCTGTTGTCGATGACCTTTTTGAGATGGAAACACACATTGTGCTCTACAGGACTAGGGAGTGTTAAAAATATGATTCAGACCATTTCAGTTATCATATGGCTGATGGAAACTCAAGTCTTGCTCTTAATTCAGATTCTAGACGTGATATCCACGAGATGGGAGTGCAGTTGGTTATCTACATGGATACAAAATGTGCATATTCATCTCCTTGTTGCCATTTTTTCTGCTCAGTTAGACACCTCATAGGGGTCTACACCAAGTTCATTTTTCATCATAATTTCTGCTGCCATTTTCGTCAGATTGTTTATCTTTGAGGTTCGGATCCCTCCTGCAGTCCCTGGTGGTGAAACCTTGTGTGTGAGAATCAGTTTACGTCCGTTCTTCCTAACTCTATATCTTAGCACTAGAGCGTTACCACCAAGGGTTTCAATCAACTTTACTAAATTTTTGGAGTCTCCTAGTTCATTTGTTTTTGATAGGGGAAAATTTGTCTCAAGTCATGTGTGGGGTTTGGGGTATAAATCAGTGCAGAGAAGTAGCTGGACAGAAATTATGGTCCGAACGGTGGTAATTCAGGACATGCTTGTCAAGATTCATCTTCAGTTTGAACTAGAAGTGGAGGGTCAAGAGCTAATGGCATTCAGATGCAAGCGAAACACTAAGAGGCAAGACCTGTGTGTACCATTTCTGAGCTGTAATGCAAGCAGACATAATGAACAACCCCTGATTGTCACTGTATCCAGTACAAGGTTTTATCATGCAACACTGATTGTTATTAATATGGCAGTGGTGGGAATTCGTGGTCAATACTGGAATCGATTTACGAGATGCCAACAAGATCAATTTCTACTGGAAGGGATGCTTTCACCTTTCTCAAACTATTCACACAGGTGGTGAGGGCTTACATTAAAGATGTTCTGCAAGCAAATATTGCAATTTCAAGATACTGGAGGTTATGGAGGTAGTGGGCCTGTTAACATTTATCCACTCAGTTCACAAAGCGACGATCACTGGACTATTGGGCCTAGTGTTGCAGTCTTTTCAGGCCATAAAATGTTGCAGTCTTTCAAGGTCTCAAGTGGATTTTTATCGGCATTGACTTTTTGGTTTCTAGTCTAATAGTGCATGCTTTTCCAGTACTTGAAATGATTCATCTATCTCACATCCTTGAGGACAAGGATGTTTTTCGAGGGGTCGGTAATGTCATGTACCCGGTATTGTATGGGAGTGCCCATATCATATGAGAGAGGGTAGTTAGTTGTTAGTTGTATTTAGCTTAATAATAAGTATGTTTATGAGTTATAATTGTGGGATAGGATGTGAACACGTGGGCTCTTGGTAGCCATTGGATGTAGGGATAGAAACCTAGCTTATAAGGCCAGAGTCTGTAATGAAGATGGTATGAAATTATTAATCAAAACAGAACTTTGTTCTAAGGCTGTGTTCATTTGAACCAGAGAACTCGATTCTTCGGAATTGGGAGAGGTTTATCCTCAATCTATCCACCCAATCTTGTCATTGTACTCCGGTATATGACAATTTGCTGCAATCAACCAGATAGCGCTGGACGTGCATTTAACTCATTTGCTTCCAGAAGCCTCAAAAACACCAGAGATGTCTGTGAATAATGTCACATTTACATAAGAAGACATGATGGCGGAAGAAGGTCACAACCGGGCCCTACACATTACTGCACGCATCAAGGATTCAGAGTTCAAGAGGGCCCTCATCGACACGGGACCGTCTTCGAATGTGATTACTCTCAAGACACTCAGGACGGCCAAGGTTCGCCCAAGCAAGATCGTACGACAGCCTACCACGATGACAGACTTTGAAGGAAACCAAACCAACACGTACGGGTATGTCAATCTAAATTTATATGTAGGGCCCGTTCAATCAAAGGTGAAATTCGAAGTCATAGAAAAGGATCCGGACTACCATATGATACTACGGAGACCATGGATTCATGACAATAGGATTGTCCCTTCGACGTATCACCAATGCCTGAAGACTATGCTGAATAAAGAAGTCGTTCATATTCCTGCATCGCTGTCTCCTTACACACCGATATGTGGAGTGGAATTATTTGAACCAAGAGAAGCTCCGCGGAAAGAATCAGAAAAAGTTCATTGCATCCCACTCCCCACGTGGGCCTCAATCCAGGAGGAAGACCGACTTGCATCATTGAGGGCTAAGCTCCACGATACATCTTTGCTGACAAGGCGTTCTTCTTCATTTTGTGAAGCCACGACCCACGTTCACACTAAGAGGGAGCAAACTTTTGTGGCGAGCCGTGACCAGAAAGGGAAGACGGTATACCAACACCGATGTTAACAATTAGCAGGGGAGACTGTTACCCAGTCTCTCCGCCCAACGGAATGCTACAACAACGACGGACCACAGGAAGAAGTGCTCGACGCTCCACGACAGCAGCAAGATGGCACCAACTCCATAAATGATGAGCTCGGAGTCGTTAACATCGGGAATGAGGAATCTCCAAGGCCTATCTCCATCATCTCAACCTTGTGTACGGATGAACGCACGAAACTCTGGAACTCCTCAAAGAATACCAGGACATATTCGCTTGGACGTATGAGAAATGCCCGGTTTAGATGAAAGGTTGGTCATCTATCATCTACATGTCATACCCGGATCCAAGCCGATCAAACAGTCTCCGAGGCAATTCAGGCACGAGATGGAAGAGCAAATCAAGACTGAGATACAGAAGTTGCTATATGCTGGCTTTATTAAACCCATTCATCATCTGACCTGGTTGGCTAACGTGGTTCCGGTAAAAAATAAAAACGCACAGATCAGGTGCTGCGTGGATTTCAGAGACTTGAACAAATGCTGCCCCAAGGACGATTTTCCTCTACCTAACATCGACATGTTAGAAGATGCCACCAGCGGACACGGCATGTTCTCCTGCATGGATGGATATAGCGACTACAATCAAATAAGGATGTATGAGCATGACGCAAGTAAGACAGCTTTTCGAACTCCTCTTGGAAATTTTTACTATACTGTTATGCCTTTGGTTTAAAGAATGCCGGTGCAACGTATCAATGCGCTATGACGACAATCTTCCACGACATGATGCATAAGCAAGTCGAAGACTACGTGGATGATATAGTGGTTAAATCAAAAGCTCGGGCGGACCACACAGGAGTCCTACGACAAGTGTTAGAAAGGTGTCGTGAATTCAAATTGAAGATGAATCCTTTGAAATGCGCTTTCGGCGTCTCTTCAGGCAAATTTCTGGGATTCCAGGTAACTGCTGAGGGGATCAAGGTGGACCCATTCAATAACCAAGCTATCCTCATGATGCCGCCTCCGCGAACTGTGAAGGAATTCCAAAGCTTCATGAGCAAGGAAGCGTTTTGGAAGATTCAACGAATATTGTCATCTCCAAATCATCGTAAAGGGTTCTACTATTATGTCAGACCGGACGAGAGAGAACCCGGGACATCTTCAGATCTTCTAGAGCCGACACCTCAAGGGAGCATCCTCAAGAAGATAGCGATGTCCGCAACATCAATGAGATACGCTTTCATAATTTTGTCTCGCATACAAGAAGTAGTTGCGTTACCAAAGTAGATTGCACCTGAGACTTAAGAGGTACATACAGATTCTTCATGAAAAAAGCTTCATCATATTTGCAGATCCTATTAGTTAAGTCATTCGCATGAAGTAACTTCCCTACTCCTCAAAGACACGATCCAAAGATGATAATGGCAAAGGAGTGTGACTGGGGACTGCTTAGCGCTCCCCATCTCAAAGATGCTGAATTTAGAGAGATACAAGCACGCTATCATTATGATTCCAAGATGTCCAAATGCGAGGATATACTCAAGAGAGCAGACGTATTGTCAAAGACCAGCGATATTCCTGGATATTTATGAAACGCAACGCAAGCGTAAAGACGACCTCATGAACCTAGCGTGACAATATCTATCAAGTCGAAGGCTCAGTGGATTCTCATGGGCAGGGGACTATCTCCCTCTTTTTCATTCCATGAGGCAACATAAGAAGCTACCGGTTTCGTCATTAGCTTCTCCCTCTAATAACGAGACAAACTCTACCACTATATGAAGACCGCCAAGTTTGTGCCCGTAGCTGTCACGCCTCTTCCTACCAGTCTCTTCTGATCACAGCTGCAGCTAAGAACCGTTGTTCGTTTGTTGATACCAGTGCCCGAGCTTCACCATAGCAACAACCAGTACAGATAGAGTCAAGGACTTCTTCAGCGCAAGAGAGATGGTCAATCAAGGAACATGTAATTCGCAAGGGAAAATTGAACTGAAGAAGAAGCCGCTTCAACGCTCGCCAGGAGAAGCCTCTTCAATGCTCTCTTCAGAGAGAGCCGCTTCGACGCTCTCTCCCCAAGGTCCGCCTCGACGTTCGCTTCAGAAGCTGCTTCAACACTCTCTCCAGGATCCGGTTCGATGTTCGCTCCAGAAGCCGCTTCAACGCTCTCTCCAGAAGCTGCTTCAACACGCCTTCCGGAAGCTACATCAACGTTCTCTTTGGGAGATGCTTCAACATCTTTTCAAAAATTGCATCAACATCCTTTTAAGAATATTCCTCATGATAGGTCGTCAACATCAGAGTCGA
This sequence comes from Papaver armeniacum, assembly GCA_023531295.1. Classification (NCBI taxonomy): domain Eukaryota; kingdom Viridiplantae; phylum Streptophyta; class Magnoliopsida; order Ranunculales; family Papaveraceae; genus Papaver; species Papaver armeniacum. The sequence goes on from JAJJWW010017381.1 coordinate 52,399, forward strand.
GGATTATGACATAAACCGGCATCATGCTAGGGGAACGCTTACCTGGACGCCTTTTGAACGTGACATGTTCCAAGGACAGGACGACCCATCTCTCCTGGTAACATCTAACTTTTTCTCATAAGTTTTATCTTTATTTGTCACCATCTCATGCCTACCCCACAATAATGCAACCATTATGTGCTAGGCAGGGGACTTAATATCGATGGTGGATTTTAGTTCAGGGCTAAAATTGTAAAACCAAATTTAATGTGCTGACATCCTGCAAAGGATAAAGCCGTGACATCCTGCAAAGGATAAAGCCGTTTGATAAGTGATGAGTACCTCTTCGCTTTATTTATTCGAAGCAATTCAATAAATACACAAAATTCACCTAGAATGGAGCATGTAGCAACAATCCCAAATATTCTGTGAATTTTTAGCATTATTAATTAATGCATGATTTTCCTATTATTTCCTGTGATGTTCCCGCAGAACTCTCATTATTGGTGCGGCATGACGACTGAGCGTTGCTCTTAGCAGAGTAACACGAATCTCCAAGTGTCAATGGTGAGAAATGCACGAAATACCTGTACATGCTACATCTCTCGGTGTGTTATATTAGCCCGATTGAGCATATTTAATTTCCTAAGGGAAATCTAGACTGTCCATATCAGTCTCAGAAACAATCACGACCACGCAGGTTGACCGCATGATTTAACCAGCCTAGAAGAACCCTAGCAGGAGCAGGCTATCACCTTGGTGATCACCATCGGGCTTATTTATGCCCTAGCCGGTCGAATATTACACTTTACTTCCCAGCATGCCAAAATGCCAGCCCTAAAGTAGGGCGACAGCGCTGCTTTGGAAGAAGCTCGAGTGAGAAAGACTGCTTAAAACAGTCTCAAAACGATCGTGACCGTCCAACTTCACTAGTCTGATTGGACGGCTTAGATCGCACCATGAAAGATGGAGGAGGCGCCAACACGCACATTGGTGGGCCCACTCTATCCCCACCTGATCGGTTTTCTCACGACCTAGCCCTAGAGCAAAGAACGCTTGCTCGAAGTGTGGATGACGTGATGCTTAAAGGGTCGTGGAGATTCCACTAGTGTCTTAAATCGATCACAACCATCCAACTACGCCTACATATTTGGATGGCTTAGATCGCGCCTAGGACCATCGGACAGGTACACATATGTTCACCGTTGGCCCAATATGGGCCCCACACGGTCGGTCTCCCCAAAGGAAGAGCATAGCCTGCCAAACAATTTGGCCAAAGTTGCGCACGCGTGACTGATCTAAAACCCTAATTAGGGTTTGCGGCATTACATATATGTCGCAGTTTGATCATGACCATCCATCTTCGCCAGCTCGGAGGGAGGGTATAGATATAGACTAAGGAGGTCCGGAGAGCATCAACATGATCACCGCGGGCCCATCTGCGCATGTAACCGGTCGGCCAAGGTGAAGCAAGGCCAGGTGCCTCGAAACGCGCTCCCAAAGATGGCATGCCGTTGCCCCCTTAAATCCTTTGCGGCAAAGGATTTCTGTCGCAAATCGATCACAACCACTCATCTTTGCCAGACAAATTGAGTGGCCTAGATCGCGCCTCCGCAAGACAGAGTGACATGGACTTGTACACCGGCAAGCCGTCTACACGCATGCCCGGTTGGTCCCACTAAAAATGGTGTCCATGCTTGAATTCGTTCAAGTAAAAGAGTGATGCTTGCGCACCTCTTAAAAATCCTAAAATTCCATCAACGGTCCCAAATGAGCGTCATAAACCATCTCGTCCGTCCAGCTTTGCTAGCTTGGTTGGACAGCCTAGGTTAAAAGCTAGACGACCAATGAAGCATCCCGATGATCACTGTCCGCCACTCTTCCACAGGGAGTGATCGACCAAAGCAGGGCTTGTCTATGCAGCCTCCAAACGATCACTCGAAGATGGTTGGACGTGATGCTATTTTAAGACGCTTGATCCGCAACTTATTAGTTCAAGCTTTAAAGCATCGATGCTTCATACATGTTGATTGTTTGCGATGCATTACATTCATCAAACATACACGATATTTTGTGAATATCAATTCCTTAAACACTTAGCATTTTATGCTATTTTCTACAGTGGGTCCCACGATCCGCTCATTCGAGACATCAAGCATGTCACAAACTGGGGGATACTTATTGGGGTATTGGTCCTGGCGGTTTACAGGTGCGGCGGCGCAACGCGCCATTACAAGAATGTGTCAGGAGGCATGGACGGTTAGAGATGATGGTAAAAGTGGGCAAAGACGTGGTCGTGTGACAATCACTTACGCGAACCCACTATTCCATTACTCCACTTCCTCCACTTCCTACAAGACGAAGGTTGTGCTCAATGACTTGTATAAATAGGTTATTCTACCTATTTTTAAAACAACATAGACAAGCACAGAAAACCAAGTGTTGTCATTCGTATCCAGGAAACACCAGATTTGATAGCTTACATCATTGTAAGCCAGTTCCTCTTTATGATACAAGTCATAAGCCAGTTCCTCTAATCTCCTTTTCCCAACAAGCCTGGATTAAAGGTTTACATTCCTCATGTTTTATCCAGTCGCCAAAATATTTAAATGGGGTAGGCCCATCATTCCAAGTATTATGAGTGTTAATAACTATAGGCACATGGTCAGAGGCAAGAGGCCCTAGATGTTTAATACTAGAATTAGGGAAGTTAGTAATCCACAAGGAATTACCTAAAGCCCTGTCAAGTCTCTGTTCTATAATATCATTATCCTTTTTGTGATTATTCCAAGTAAAAGTGTAACCAGAGAAGCCAAGATCAATTAGACCACATAAGTTAATTAGATTATTTAAAACATCAGTTTCACTATTGTTAAAAGTAAATCTACTTTTCTTCTCTTCAGCATGCAACACTACGTTTAGGTCACCTATGATAACCCATGGTTTGTTCATACCGTTAGCTAGGTGCTTGATAATATTCCATGACTCAAGTTTCAAACGAGTGTAAGGACTACCATAGAAGCATGTGAGAATCCATTCTACATTATTATTATTCGGAAGAACAACAACATTGATGTAGTTATACACATGATCAGTAATAGTAAGTTTCATATTGTTTTTCCAAATCAAACAAAGACCTCCAGCACTACCTCTAGGAGGAACTAGCCAGTAGTTATAAACATCTAAACTCCTCAAAATGTTATGCATTGCTTTATTTTGTTGTTTAGTCTCAGATATGAACAAAATGTCAGGGTTTGTTCTATTTAGAGTGTCAAGAAAACTCTTTTTGGTATCATTACCACCAAGGCCTTGGCAATTCCATGATAAAACACTAATAAATTCCCAGAAATATGAAACAATGAGATATTCGACAACACGGATTAAATTATTAGAAATGTAATCTACCAATACAACATGAATTATGGTTACTTTACCATTAAAGTTTGACTTACGAGATATAAGTGCAATTAAATAATAAAGTAAAAGTGAGTTTTCAAATTCACATTCAAGAGTCAAATATGCAAATACTCAAGTAATGTATAGGCATGTACTTATTTTCTATGTAGCCGTATTTTAATAGATCATTTTTAAGTAACTTATCAACAAAAAGTTTGTGTAAATGAGTTTTGAGATTCAGGGGTACCTTATGTGTAGGATCAGAATATCGCGACAACAACAATTCGCGAAGGCAACGGATAACAACGTTGCGAATGAGTCGCAGAGGGTTAAATATGAATGACACACTGGATGACGATAGGAGGATATGAAATTTGGCGAAAGTTAAGAAGTGTCGCGAGTATGAATACTTGTACGCCTGCGACACTTCGCGAGACATTCCCGAAAATAAACTGACTTATCATTGTCATTCACTATGTATTACCCTATATAAAGGGATGAGTGAATCTGTTGTAGAAGAGGTTCTTTTTGAATTGGAAAGCAAGTCATTAGGAGAGAGAAACAGAGAGAATGTTTGTAAGTTCTTAAGTGTAATTTCATTTTTCGGTGTAAACATTTCAAGAAAATTATTAATAAACATTCATAATTGTTCATCTATTATCTTTTGAATGGATTAGTTATACAAAATATAGTGAGGGGTGTATTGTGGGATTTCCTGCAACTACATATTGGCGCTAGAAACAGGGACCCTGAAGAAAGGAAGAAGGCAATCAAAATCATTCAAATCAAGAAAATGAAAGAAAAAGAAAATGTTAAATCTGACGAGCCAAAGGAGAAAGATATGGAGTACAGTTCGGGCACAAAGACAATAATTGATGAGTTTTATGAAAATATCAAAGGAAGAATACACAAGCGGGATTTTGAAGGAAAGAAAATCATAGATAGAGAGGTGACATTGCCTTTAGAAGAATGGGAAAAGCAAAGGATAACATTCACAGCTTCAGAAATATCTAAAGAAAATTTGAATCACACATCTCCACTGGTAATCACAATAAACGCGTGCAAAGGAGAAGAATTAGTAAAGGCAACGCAAACATGGACGGTAAATAGAACTTTAATCGATACGGGAAGCTTGGTGAATATCATGTTTTATCATGCTTACAAGAAAATGGGATATAAAGATAAAGAAATGATTCCCACGGCCTACAACATCCATGGTTTTGGTAAATCCATAACAAAGGTTAAAGGAGAAGTAAAAATACGAATTACATTTGGGAGACATCGAGACACGAGTAACCTTGTGTGTAGTGGATATGGAATCGCCATACAACGTATTGCAAGGGAGACCATGGGTACATGCAATAAAAGCTGTAGCATCAACATTTCATCAATGTATCAAATTTCCCACACCAAATGGAATCGGCGAGATTAGAGGAGATGTGGATAAAGGAAGAATATGTTATCAAATTGAAATAAAATATCATGAAGAGCAAGCAAAGAAGCGAAAGTATCGCCAAAATGGTAAAGCAGCTAAAAAGAAGAAGAATTTAGAGTTTACATGATAAGAGCAAAGGAAGGAAAAGGGATACCTAGCGAGATCTCGGGAGAAGAAAATGAACTCGCGAAAGAGTTGAAAGGACCAACCCCTATGGGATAATCGCAAGCTAGTTACGTCGCGGCAGAGAAAACGAAAGAAGTGAATGTCGGAACTAATGAAGAGCCCAAGATGTTGAAGATTGCGACCAGTATGGAAGCGAATGAGGAAAAAAGGACTGTAGAATTGCTGCGAGACTATAAGGATATCTTCGCGTGGAACATGGATGATATGCCTGGTATAGATCCATCGATAGCTTGTCACAAACTGGAAATAGACAAAAGGGTGAAGCCGTTCAAGCAGAGAATTAGAAAAATCGCAACAGCTTATCACCCCCAAATAGAAGAAGAATTGCAGAAAATGCTAGATGCAGGAATCATCGGCTGACAAAGTATCCCTGAATAGATAGCAAATATGGTTATAGTCCCAAAGAAGAAAAAGGGGATAAGAATTTGCATAGATTTCACTGATTTAAACAAAGCTTGTCCTAAAGATAGTTTTCCATTGCCAGATATCCCACAACTAGTCGAATCAGCAGCAGGAAATGAAAGAATATCATCTCTGGACGGGTATAAAGGTTACAACCAGATTCCTCTCGCCGAGGAAGACCAAGAGCATATCTTGCTTTTTCGCTCCAAGGGGGTTATATTGCTATACAAAAATGCCGTTTGGTTTACGAAATGCTGGAGCAACATACCAAAGAATGGTAGAAGAAGTGTTCGCAGAATGGATACATAAAACACTGGAAGTATACGTAGATGATATGCTCGTAAAAAGTAAGAAAGCAGAAAACCATGTACGAGATCTGAGAGAAATCTTTGAACAGATGAGGCGATTCAACATCAAAGTAAATCCGGAAAAATGTACCTTCGGAGTGGCATCGGGAAAATTTTTGGGTTATATAGTATCAAAGGAAGGAATACAAGTCGACCCAGAGAAAGTGAAAGCGATTCGCGATATGCCAACACTGCGACAATAAAGGATGTTCAAAAGCTAAATGGATTATTAGCATCACTAGGAAGATTCATTTCGCGGTCATCGATAAGTGCAAACATTTTTCGGCATCGAAAAAAAGGATCGAAGTTTAAATGGACAGACGAATGTGAAAAGGCTTTACAAGGAATTAAAGAACATCTAATGGAAGTATCCATTATGCAAAAAGCAGAGCCAGGAGAGGAATTGTTGGTATACCTTGTGACTACGTCGCACGCGTTAAGTGCAGTATTGCTGCGAATAGACGCTGGAGTAGAAAAACCGATTTACTATATCAGTAAGACTTTTAATGCCGCAGAAAGGAATTATTCGAAGATTGAAAAACTAATTCTGGCGTTAGTCTATGCAACATTTAAGCTTCGCATATATTTTCAAGCACATACTGTCAGGGTGGTAACAAAAGTACCAATCGAATCAGTAATGAAAAATTCAAAAAGATCGGGAAGAGTTGAAAGGTGGAATGCCCAAATAAGCCATTATAAACTCAAATATGAAATATTATCCTCAACCAAGTCACAGGTAGTCGCAGACTTTTTTGGCAGAATTTCCTTTGGAGGAAGATGAAGCAGTGGATGAAATGATGGATGTAGAAGAAGAGCATGGAGACCCAAATGATTTGTTAACTGAACCAGATAGGTGGGAAATATTGGTAGACGGATCATCAAATGGAGAAGGTAATGGAGTGGGAATTGTTGTGATTTCGCCAGAAGGCAATAAATAAGCTTTCTCTTTTAGATTGGAGTTTGAATCCACCAATAATGAAACGGAGTATGAAGCTATAATACATGCTCTGCGATTCGCAATAGAAATGAAGTTAGAAAATGTGAGGATTACCAGTGATTCGCAATTAGCAATTCGCCAGATAACAGAGAAATACGCTACAAATGAGCCATCTTTGCAAAAGTACAGAAAGCTTGTCGAAGAATTGTCAGCACAGATACCAAAAATGAGGTGGAGGCATATATCAAGGAGAAATAACAGACTCACAGATGCTTTTGCCTTTATATCAAGTATGATGACAGACCCCACTGCGAGGAATATCAAAATACAAACACTTTTGGCACCATCAATCAATAAAGAAGAAGAACAAAAAGCGGATGCAATGTTAGTAGAAGACATACCACAATGTCGCGATAAAGACTGGAGAACAGAACTTCACGCTTACCTGATGAAAGGGGAGGTACCAAGAAATGGATTAGAAGCACACAAATTGAAAAGCCGTGCAACGAATTATGAATTAAGAGATGGTGTGCTTTATCGACGATCTTTTGATGGACCTTCACTTCGATGCTTAACGAGGGAAGAGGGAGAAATCATATTGAAGATGTTGCATAGTGGAGATGCTGGAAATCATAGCGGTGGAAGATCTCTAGCATATAAAGCAAAAATGCAAGGATATTACTGGCCATATATGCATGAAGACGCGAAAGCAATGTCAAATGCTGCGAAGATTGTCAAAGACATGGGAAGAAAATACACGCACCTGGGGCACCATTAAATTCTTCAACAAGTGTGTGGCCTTTTGGAAAGTGGGGTCTAGATATTGTGGGACCTTTTTTACCAGGAACAGGGCAGAGAAGATACCTAATTGTCGCAATGGATTATTTCACCAAATGGGCAGAAGTGAAAGCGGTACAACACATTCGCGACAAAGACATTTTTACTTTCATATTCGAGAATATTATATGCAGATTTGGGATCCCCGCACAGTTGGTATCTGATAATGGGAAACAATTTGAAGGGCAAAACATAGAGTTGTTACTTAATGCATTTCAAATAAAATGTGGGAAATCGACTCCACTATATCCGCAAGCTAACGGTCAGGCGGAGGCAACAAATAAAACAATCGCGGATATATTGAAGAAGAAGTTAGAAGGACACAATAGAGGATGGTGCGAACAAGTACCCAGTGCAGTATGGGCATACAATACAACCAGAAGAGAAGCTACTGGAATGTCACCTTTTTGCTTAACATATGGAGTTGAAGCTGTGCTCCCAACAGAAGTTATGATCCCAACAACTAAGAAAGAAGTTTGGGAGAAAAATCTTAGTGCAGGTAACATTCTAATCAAGTTGGACGAATTAGAAGAGAAAAGGGAGAAGGCGTTACGACACATGGAGAATTATCAACGAAGATTGGCCAGAGAATATAACAAGCGTGTGAAGATACGTGAATTTCAACCAGGAGACTTGGTGCTGCGAGAGACACCAATATATCAGCGAGAAAATGGAGGCAAGTTGGCGAGAAAATGGGATGGACCTTATATTATCAAAGAAGTAGTTGGTACAGGGGCTTATAGATTGATGGATCCTGAAGGAAAAGATATGGGACAAAGATTAGGCAGGCCGTGGAACAGGTTATATCTAAAGAAATACTACCCGTAAAAGTGGGTTAGATGAAGTACTTTAATGCAAGATATTTGCAAAATTCAATAAAATACAGACCAAGATATCAGCGAATGTCTCTTGCAAATCGAATGGCAAGAAATAACGAATGAATGAATGAATAAACATGATTGAATGAATGGGACGAACCTTTATGGCGTACACCCTAGTTCGCGAATTATACTTCGTAAGAGGCAAATGTAAGACCTAAAGTGCGTCATATAAGGGGGAATCTCTTAACATGGCCCAGGGAAAAGGTTACACCGCCCCGGAACTGGGTTATGCAGATTTGGGGCCCATGAAAGCCTATCCGAAAGAGATACCTTGGATTCCCAACTATATATGTAGGTTATACCCTGGTTGGGAGACCGAGGGTCTCTTTCAAGGAGTCAGCGTATGATCAAGGCGCCGAGGTACACGGTTGAGTCAAGAGTGCGGGGAGCATGGAACTTCCTTACCACTCTTGACAAGTCTTGGCGCATGCTGCACTCGGCCCGAAGAAAACTCCACTTAGGCTTAAATGTCATGAGGCTTTGTTTTTGCAAGGAAACTTAGGCTTGTCATATTTGTGCAATGATCCTGCAGAGGCAATAATACTAACGCGAGGGTAAGACGAGATCAATGGGTCCTTACATGAAAGTGTAAAGACGTCCTGCGATTTCGTCGCAAGACGACAATGTCATGGGGCTTTATTTTCACAAGAAAGTTTAGGCCTGTCATATTGTCGCAAACAAAATATCCTGCAGAGGCAAAAATACTTGAAAAATGATAAGACAAGGTCAATGGGTTTTTACATGCAAGTGTAAAGACGTCCTGCGACCTTGTCGCAATAAAGGGTGGCAGAGTAAGACCTTTAATTAGGAAGGTCAAACTTAGAAGACCATCAAAAATGATAAGGCAAGGTCAATGGGTCATTACATGAAAATGTAAAGGCGGCCTGCGATCTTGTCGCAAGGAGAAGAAATAAAGTGAAATTCCTAATTGGGATGGTTTTACTTAATAAAAGATTCCGTAAGCGAACATGCTCGCAAGATTATGTTCAAACATCTTAAATAAGAGAAAAAGGAGAAAATAAGGGGATTACTCGATCAAAGATTTAATCCTTACAAACAAAAAGAAGTTTTGACAAATTACAAAGAAAGCTTAATTCTCAGCATCAATATTATCCACTACAGAGGATGGTAGAGATCTTTCACCGCCTTTATCAGCTTCACCTTCACCGATCGGTGGATTTTCATCAGAAATGTTTTCAGCACCTTCATTTTCGCCAGCTGGTGGATTTTCATCAGAAATTTTTTCAGTCGGATCTTCACTGACAACTTCAGTATTAGCGATATCTTCGCAGCTTTCATAGTCATAATCACTTTGTCGGGAGAATCGGGGACTTCATCATCACTTACTTCCAAAGGATCAACATGAATAGGATCAAGGGACTTAGACAATAAAATCTCATTCACAAGGACTTGACTTTGAGGGGGAATTGACGAAGCAACGCCTTTTGACGATTCTTACTATCTATGTCTTTACAAAGTAAGACATATAATCAAATCTTCGTTCGCACGGTCACGAGAACGAGCAAGAGAGAAGACGGCGAGTAACCCATTTTCTTTGCGAATCTTAGAGTAATCGATCCCGAGGTGGAGATAACGGAACGAAGCTTTTTCTCGAGTGCATAACAAGTGCACAAGATGAGAGAAAACTTTTACAGAGTATTTTTGGAATATTCAGGATAATTTAAGATTTTTTGGAACAAATTAATGAATTAAGATAGCCAAATAATATGACTACCTTCCTTCTGAGAAGTAAGATGCTGAATTAAAGCTGCAAAATTATTGCCCAAACAGTCCATGGCATCATCAAATGTATCTCCAACTAGGCCTTTCAATCGAGCTCACAAGCTTTTTTCATTCGACACAAGTATGGAATTCTCGGTCACAAGGGTAGAGTTAGATTTTTCTAATTTGGAACATTGATCCTTGAATTGGTTTGCTTTTAGACTCAAGGTTATTCTACCCTGAATAAGTTTATCTCTCTCGGCAGTAATTTCTTCAAGTTGGTTTCTCAAAGTGTGAATAGATTGTTCTTGTTCTTCACGTAATTTTTGACAAGCATCATATTGTTGCGAATAAGTCGCGACCTTGTTTAGCGAGAGATCGCTTCTCCGAGAAAGGGTCCCATTCTCATCGATAAAGTTTGCAACTCCAAATTAGCCTTAGTCAAAGAGTAAGAAAGGCGAGATAAGTCTTTACTTAATGAGTCTTCTTCTTGAAGTAAATCAAAGTTTTCTTTAGACAAATTATCTATTTGGTCAACAGCATACGTATGAAGATTATTCAAGAAGTTATATTGCTCCATCCAAGCATCTCTTTCAACTCGAACTTCTTCAACAATTGATTCCAACTGATATATCTCCATTATTCGTTTCTGATTTAGAGCTTGAAGGGCGAACAAGAACTTAAGTCGTAAAAAAAAAAAAAAAAAAAAAAAAAAAAAAAAAAAAGCTTAAGGGGGAAGAGTATACCTTTTAACTCTTCATTCTTCTTGCGAAGAATATCACGATCTAGTGAGAGGTTGTGAAATTTTGATTTTCAAGATGGAGATTATTGCATCTAGCAGTCATAGCTTGAAGATCACTTTTCAGCACACTAATCTCTTGAACTAAGGATGCTTGCGAGATCCTATCAGGACCGAGATGTTTACTTAAAATCTCGCAGACATCAGACTTGACAGGATCGACAGAAGTCTTCTTGGCATCATTCACAAGGTCCGAGAGAACTTTGAAAGCCACATCTATTCCTTCCAAATTTTTCAAAGTAAGAGGGATTTGCTCGGGTAAAGAAGGAAGAGACGAATCATTCTTCGCCAAAGGAACATCGTGAGAAGAGGAGATTTCAGGAAAGGTAGTGATTGGAGGAATGACAGGGACATTGATGGTAGGAGAAGGAGTAAGTTCATTTGTAGTAGGACTATTATGAGGAACTTGATCTATGAGGAGTTGAGACATAGGAATATTGTCATTTGCGACAAGATTACCACTGCGATGATTTTGACGGGGGAGAAGAAGGTGTAAATGAGGGAAAAGGAACATCAGGAGTAACAGGTTTAGAGTGGCGAGATCTTTTGGGAGTTTTGTCAATAGTTTTGTCATCCTGTGAATGGTAAATTAAGTAAGAGACAGAGGCAATGATATTGTTATTAAAAAGTAAATGCTTCTTAAAATACCTTATCACTCGCAGACTTTCTTTTAGAAACGGTATGTTTTGCTTGCGAAGAGGACTTTGGTTGCAGAGTGGATTCTTGTTGAGAAGCGGGTTTCGACTGCGAATCCAAAGAAAGAAGGAGGTTCTTCACGGTGAACTTGGTCTTTGGGTTTGTTCTTGCTAAAACAAAAATGGAAAGAAAAAGATTAAAAGGAATAAGATAATCTCAACAAGAGAAACTAATCACAAAATCAATCAATCATAGAATCAATCGAGTTTGGCAAGATTAACAAACCTGGATGCCATGGAAGTAATAGCAAATAAGAAATAGCAGAAGAATGATGAAGACAATGGTGAAGAAGAATAACAGAAAAACGATTTGAGACGATGAAGGAGATGAAATAGAAGGAAAGAAGTGTTCTTCACAAAAGACCCTCCTATAAATAGGCAAGAAAATGTTATGACCGGATAACATTAAATGTACCGGTAAAAAGGATGGTTTTAAACACGTGTAAACGGTCATTCCTAGATTCACGGAGCTATGCTGAAGAAGATTTTTAATAGAAAACGAACGGTTGCGACAGTTCAAGAGGCATAAGTTCTCACAATATTCTCTTAAATACAGAGGAGACATAAGGAGAGGCGAGAAGATGTAGTATTCGGGTATCGCACAACATATTTTATTATCATATGAGATTCAGTTATTTCCCTAACTCGCGAGAAGAGATTGCAAGATCCATTATTTTCCATAACCCATGAGGCAAGGAATGATATTTCATACATACTTTTAAAAAAAACTTCGGAACTTCGCCAAAGAATAGAGGCAAGTACGTACTTTTCAAGTCCAGTATTCTTTCGCTCGTTCCTTCATCAATAAAAATCAAAGACTACTACAACAATGTATTTTTTCTTAAAGATCGCTCTTCAAGCAATATTCAAGAAAAAAGAGGCAAGATGTAGGATCAGAATATCGCGACAACAACAATTCGCGAAGGCAACGGATAACAACGTTGCGAAGCGAATGAGTCGCAGAGGGTTAAATATGAATGACACACTGGATGACGATAGGAGGATATGAAATTTGGCGAAATTTAAGAAGTGTCGCGAGTATGAATACTTGTACGCCTGCGACACTTCGCGAGACATTCCCGAAAATAAAGGACAGCTTAGCTGTCATTCACTATGTATTACCCTATATAAAGGGATGAGTGAATCTGTTGTAGAAGAGGTTCTTTTTGAATTGGAAAGCAAGTCATTAGGAGAGAGAAACAGAGAGAATGTTTGTAAGTTCTTAAGTGTAATTTCATTTTCCGGTGTAAACATTTCAAGAAAATTATTAATAAACATTCATAATTGTTCATCTATTATCTTTTGAATGGATTAGTTATACAAAATATAGTGAGGGGTGTATTGTGGGATTTCCTGCAACTACATTATGATTGACCTGAAACTTTGTCTTGTTCAGGGAATTATCCATTTTCCCCAATTGAGAGAGAATATTGGTGTTGCAATCAAACGAAACATTTTGGTGACCATCCGAATCGAAATATTCCTCAATTGCATGGTAATTATCTAGCGTACTGAGAGATCCAAGAGAGATAGAGAAAGAAGATAATTAACTTCCTACAAAACCTAATTTCTAACTTTTCTTCTCCGAATTGTGGCATGTCATCCAAAATTTCTTGCCTTTAATAAAGAGAAACATGTTGTATTGTGCTTTGATTTTCCTTTTCTTTATACATCTCAAAAAGAACATGGGGAATTTGAGAGAGGTAAGGATTAAATTGGACGACCGTGTTTCTCTTAGGTATGACCGGTGTCGGTGAAGAACTTAGATAAAATTGGTAAAGCTTTGGTCTTGAGATACTAATTAGGAATGTGTTTTGTGGTGTTGCTCCCAACACGTGTCCCTTTCTTTTTTGCCGACAAAAGTAAAGGTCCGTTTGTCTGTGATGTTTACGTTTCTTCCAGTTATAGATAAAGTTGGAGGAATTGCTATGTAGAGATTCTGAAGCAGTTAAGGGGAAGACACCTCTGCGTCCCACAGACTTAGACATGCGAGGGGATTTCCACTGGTGGTAGAAATCCAATCTGATTTGTATTCGCAACACGTAGCCTCTTGGTTGCAACATCCCCTTCCCTTTGATGTAGTAATTGAAGTAGTAACTAAAAGGAATCATTAGCCTTTTAAGGGGTGGACACCTGGGGTACAAACGGTAAATTCAAGTTAGTATTTGGGGATCTAGATTCTAGAACAAGACGAGGAGTAATGGAAATTGAGGGACAAATTATCAACGATAAGAATAAGAATTAACAGTGTTATAGTCACGACATTGTAATAAAAATTGCAATAGAAGATTATTTCGAACTAAAAAATGAAAAATTAGAATCCGTAGAAAATAATTAGACAAGGTCTGATATCGGAAGAATTCAACGGAGGTGCTGCAATAATATCACGATTGATGACCAGATTAACGAAGGGGTTAAATACTGGGAAAAAAAAACTTGAAACTGTCGATTAGAGGTTGCCGATAAAGCTCGAATCAAAGTTAAAACAAATTAATCCATTATAACAAAAAGTCTTCTCCACTGTATCTAGTATCTTTAGTGTCTTCGAGTCTCTTCAGCAACTTTGTTTCTTTGCAACACTGGTGTCTTAGTAACCTTGGTAGCTTGGTGTCTTCTGTGTCTTGAGATGTCAATGGTATCTTAGTAGCCCCGGTATCTTGAAACGTTGTTTATAGTAGTTAGTTTATTCAATAAAGTGAACAGCTTGAATGAACTATCATATGAGTTCATTCTATAAAATGAACCGGTTTTGCTACATGACCAGCGAAATACCAGATGGATAACAACGCATCCGATATGTCAAACTGATTCTGCATAAGATATGTATACAGTTTTAACCACGCCATTTTGAAAGAAAACACTTACCCAATATATGATTTCACATCTTTGCAATTAACTCTATGGTTAATGCAACCCTTACCACTTCCCTATTAACACCATTAGGTCCATTACCCTATTACAACCATCAACCGACCATTATTAAGATAAAACCTTCACCATCATTACCCCCGTTTTGTTTTCATGACTACTGAGCTTTAGGGATGGTTTTGACTCTTTTGAGAGATAGTTGATTTTTCATAATCAAGTGATGATTGTGATTAATTCGAAAAGGATTGAATCACCTTGCGGCAAAACAAGTTTGATCAAGTGTATTTCGATTCAAACCCAAATACACCAGTCACAAGCACCACCCATTTGATTCGTGATCAAATTATTCAGTCATGTGTAATAGTTCTAAACTACTTCATATTTAATCTTGTTATTACCAACTAAAAAAAATCATTGAGTTTAATTGTGGTTAGTTAAATTTTCGTCCATTAACTTAATAAACAAAGAGAGAAGTTCTTGTTGTTGTGTGTTTCATGTTATAAAAAAATAATCAAAAGAACGGAACCATAAACTGTTATGTACTAGGATGAATAATGATTATGCATTTTTGATTACTTGGATCATCCTTGGTGGTGATAATAGTATAACACAGTTCATCATCCTTGGTGGTGGTTATGGTAACATGGTTAGTGTTGAGAAGTAAAGGGAATACGGAAATAGGTTAGTGCATTTGATTAACAAAAAAAAAATCTAATTAATATTACGGTTGAGATTGAGTCCAAATTTGTGCACCCCTTAAAACAGGGGTGCACGTTCCAGCCGCTTTTATTGGCCGTTTTCTTTCTTAACAAACCACTAAACCAGTTTCGGTATTTTATTTCTTTATAAAAAATATTTTCCATTTAAAGTTTTAAGATTTCCATATGATAAAACAGAAAAAAACTCTCTCTATATATTCGTTATTGTTCTGGATTCATCTTTATAATGTTTAAACTTAATGCTACTCAAGAACGAAGAAGAAACAAAAGATTTATAAGAGATGAGAGAAGATTGAGAAGATCTATGAGATAAGATGGACATCAAGGTTTGCATCTAACTAAGAAACAAAGACAGGGGCGATGATTTTTTATTTTTCCATGGATGATTTTTTTTTTTTGTTTTTTTTCCATGGATTTTTTCTTTTTTTGTTTTTCCATGGATGAATTTTTGTAGTGAAAATCACAAAATTTACAGGGTTCATATATCTTAGAAGTAAGTGATGAAGGATCTGGGAGGAAGTCATCCTTGTGCTTAATTGGTAGCAAGATTAGTTAAATAGACACTATACAAAGTAGAGATTGATCTTGTTAAAATAATTCTATGTCTAAACTCTAGAATTAGGTTAAAAATAAAAAAGAACAAAGGATATCCGCAGTGCCTCCTCCATTAATGCCTACTTTTTTTTTCCTAGATTCAAAATCAGTTGGGTGTACTTGGTTAGTTGATTTTGAGTATTTGATGTAACATTTGATAAATCGGATTTTAAAATTTGGTAATCATTCTTTTATCCTTACCCAGAAATACAGATTTATGAGAAATCAATAGATATTAGGAGCTCCATTAATGGAGTTTTTAGTTGATGTGATGATGAAAAGAATATTAGTAGAGAAAAGATCCATCTAGAATAATAAAAAAGAACCGATGCCTCAATTTTGCATCCCTCTCCGTCACGGATTAATTAACTTTTAACTTCAGAATAGAGCTGGAGATAGAGAGTACAAACATACAAATACGGAGCTGGAGATGTTAATTGAGTTTTTGGAGATAGAGAGTTAGTGTTCCCTGTTCAGAAAATACTTCGTTTTAACTTCCGAAAAAGATAAGAAAAAGTAAAAGGGGAAAGCGGTTTTGGGATATTTTATCAACAAATTGGGGAAGCCGTAACGTGCACCCCAGTTTTGAGGGGTGCACAAATTTGGACTCGTTGAGATTTATTCCTTAATTTCAATCTTCCTTATTTTTCCTGGATGATGTGGTAAAACAGTATATATCTCTTTCTGCCAAGTCTGTTTGACACATTGGATCGTTGTTATTCTGCTGGTCATATAGCATTTTCAAAAAGGAACTCCTAGGAGAACTAACATGCGAGTTCATTGTACAAAATGAACTAACATACGTGTTCATTCTACAAAATGAACTAGTATAATGAACTACTATTACGAGTTCATTCTACACAATACAGTAAAACCTCTCACGAAGAATACCCATATAGGTATAAAAATTTCTAGTCCAATTTGTGCCAGTTATATTTGAGAATAAACTCCATATTGGAATAAGTCATAATTTTTTTTCGTCCCATCTTTAGGAACCTACCTCCATATAAGAACAATTGACATTTTAATATAAATAATTTGGTCTTGTCGTACATCATAATTTAAGATGAAAAGACTCTTGTAAGCACTTTACAAGATCATTTTGCTTCAAAATGGATTCATTGCCTTTTTTGTGCACAATTTAATACAAATATCTTTCACTCGTATGATTTTTTTTGTCAATTTTCAATGTCATAGTTGACTTTTATATGGATTGTGTTATTAAAAAATTCATATATAAATAAACTTGTAAAGCAAAATCCTCATTTAAGTAATATTTGTATTTATCTAGATACATTTTTATGTTTCCTATGCAAATATATACGTATTTTCTCAAGCACATGTATGAAAAATTTTCTTTTGGCCTATTCAAGGTAGACCTCCATATAAGAATATTTTTTGTGGTCCCTAGGATATTCTTACACAGAGGTTATACTGTATGAACACCTATCACGAGTTCATTTTAAAATATAAACTACCATAATGAACACCTATTACGAGTTCATTCTACATATGAACTACCATAATTAACTATCATTACGAGTTTATTCTACAATATGAATCAACATTCCTACAATATGAACTACCATTATGAGTTCATTCTACAATATGAATATCTAACACGAGTTCATTCTGAAATATGAACTACCAACGACTTCATTCTCCAAAGTGAACTACTAATACGAGTTCATTCGACTCAATGAACTGCTAGAACTAGTTAGGACCACTATGCTCTATAATAGTGTTCATTCTTGGATATGAAATACCATTATACCCAAAAGAACTAAAGTTTCGAAACATAGTACAATGGGTACTGTTGTGTAGATCTCGTCGAGACCTTTCCAAATATATAAAATTTATTGACTTATAAGAGATATTTAATTTTTAAGTTTTTTTTTTTAAAAAAAAATTATGATAAGAAGAGAGGGAAATTAGTAGAGATAAAGTAAACAAGAAGAAGATAGTAATGGTGGGTTTGTTTGCAGAATTCACGATTTCGAGGATTTATAATCCCATGTGATTATAAATTATGGGATTCATGTAAGGATGAGTTTGGTATTTTTTTTTTTTTTTTTTTTTTTTTGCAAAAGCACTTTCAAAACCTATATATGTCAATAATTTCTGAAATTAGTGTTTGGTAAAAAAAAATTAAAGTGCGTTTTACCCAAAGCACTTCCCAAATTCCTCAACTTTTAAAAGTTGGGGTGGAGGAGGTTTTAAAAGCTACAAATGCATAAGCTTTGGTCCCACCTAAATTTAATGCTTGATTTATCTTTTTTATCCCTATTTTATTTTATAAATGACAAAAGTTACCCTTAAATTTATATACAATCAATTTTTTATTTCTTATATTTTATTCTTTAAATATTTATTTTCAAACTATTTTATATACCATTTCATTTCATTTATCAATAATAAAAATAAAACAAATATTAAATAAAAGACAACCCCATGGGCTATTATTAAAAAAAAAAAATCAAATAGCGTTTTGTACATGAATGGGAGTCGAGCAACAATCTGTGCTCCAACTCTTTTTTGGATAGCCAAAGCTACCCTATGAAATAGAGAACCACCTATTTTATTGTTAACATCAAAATTAACTAGGCAATTCGTTAACTTCTTCAAGAAAACAACAAACTCATCTCCAAGTTCGCCTAAAGTAGTGAAGGCCAAGACACCAAAGTCGTAGCCGTGGGACTTGCATATGTCCAAATATTTGTTGTGTTTGCGAGTTCTGATCCACTGAAATGTCTTGTCACGGGAGTAAAGCCGCGTATCCCGATTCGGAGAAGGGTGAAACTCTGTAACATAGAAACATGTATCTAACCCGTTCATCAAGTTGTATACAAGTATATCACTGGCTTAGGAGCATAGTTATCAGCTAAGAAGCCCAAGGCTGCTTCCTTCCGCGCTCCGACTCCATACCCGTAGAGATATCCATAGCAACGTCTCGCACGAGGTCATGACGAAATTTGAGGCCGACTTCACCGGCGCAGTGGAATGCATGATCACCAAAGACGTCCATGTCTCGATTGTAACATGCACATATACTATCTCTTTGGGAAGAGTGGTATGCCTAGCCGATATTGGATAACTGCCTTGAACTGCCAAGGTCCAATAGTCTGGTTGAGTCAAGCAATAGGTATGGCCTTCAGGAAGTCCATCGCATGCTCCAACTTGTTACTCTACCATAGGATTGCATCTCTAGCCGATAAGGCAAACTTTTCAGGGAGTTCTCTCTTCACCACATCGAAATACAAGGCCGCCAGTTTTTTTCATGGGTTGTGGGGCGACGGTAGTGATGTCAAATGTAGAGGTGGACAGTTTGCAAGTTTGCATAAAATTGGTGAGTGCATATTGGAAACTTAGGCAAGGTGCTGAGAGGTTGATGGAGTTGAGAATGGACTTTTGCAGAGGCCGAGTATGTATATAAGATGCTAGGTAACAGTATTGACTAGTATCATTCATAGTATATACTCCTAGGCTACCGTCTCTGATAGGAAGAGTTGATAATCGCTGTTGGAGAAGCCCAAATCCTGCACCATCTCCTACAACCGGGTGCCTTAAAAACTGCATTAGATGTTGGTCGAAGCGGCTGGTTGCTGTATGTAAGACATGAGGAATGGTTGTCCGTAATGTGATATAAAGTTTAGAAACTCCAGTGCAATTGCGTAAAATCAAGATCTCACATTATGGGTCTTGAAGTGTTTTAATACAGTCCATGAGTTTGATAGTCTTGTCAACACGCTGTGCGACTAAGTCACTGCAGTATTGGGTGTTTAAACTGACTGGACCTCCAAGTACTTTTATACCCAAATCAGGTCGACCTATGTTGGTAGGTAAAACACCATCTTCGAAGCATCTAGGGTTCGGCGAAGGCCAAAAATCTCAGTTTTCCTGATGTTTGAATGTAGCCCTCTAGAACCACCTTCATGTTGAATAATATGGAGAGATTTTGAGACTTCCAGTGTATCCCCAATGATGGTTCCGTCGTCAAGTTACCAAGCATGTAGTTCCAAGGAGAAATTGTTGGCAATGTTACACACTAGAGGATGAAGAGCTAATACAAAAACAAGAGGACCAAGGGGGTCCCCTTGTTGCACTCCTTGAGATGATGCTAGAATAGACTCATTATAGTACAACCGTGCAGGCCTAACATAGCAAAATTCGACCCAGTTGGAGATACTAGGGCATCTAGTTCTGACTTATCAACTAGATTGAAAGAATTTGAGGAGTCAATGAGCATCATTGTTAGGTTGTTTTGCGTACCTTTCATTTCAAGCAGTCTATTAGCATAGTGTAGTATGCTTTCACCCCCACAAGGAATCCCCACCCCGAACTGGTGATTTCCCAGGTAAGAAGCCATCTCTTTGTACACTGCAGTCGCGGCCAATTTGGAGCATAGCCTTCTCCAGATCGCACCAATAGCAATTGGTCAAATACCACCATCTGGCTTTAGAAGGGGAGTAAGTGGGGCACTGGCGATGTATTCTCCTAAGGCAGCAGGGCATTTTCCAGTTAACCAAAGGCTAACTACACCTGCGATGGAGGTAAGCAGTTCGTCAGACACAGCTGCTGCTGAACCACTTAAAGCATCAAGAAGGTGTTGTGCCCTGAGTCCATCACGACCACATGATGTGCCTTTTGGGAAACTACGAATATCGGCCAATACAGTCGGGCCATCAACTGTGACTGGTACATCTTTACTGCTCTTTGTAGGGATAAATGGGAGGGGTGCAAACAGGTGTTTCTGCCGTAGTTCAGCCAATGTATCGGAATTACTAGGCGCCAAACCATTAGAAGATAGAGTTCTGATGGCCTCAGTATAATGACCATAGCTGAGCTTTTTCTTTCAGGCTTGGACGTTGGTCTTTCGCTTCTTGTTGTCTTTCCTGCCTCTTTGGAGCTCTCTGTCAACATCTAAGACCTGTTGAACTAGTGATACACAACCATTTGGTTCTTTCCATACACCCAAATCACTACTAATTAAATCCGTTTGGATTTTCTTTCTAACACCAGAACGTTCCTCAACTGTGTTTTTAGGAATGTATAGGCTGAGGGTACAGATAAGGTAATAGTAAAAGCTGAATCCATGACGAAATAACATTAAGGTTTGCCAGAACTTTATCTAAAGAAGATTTGAGAGTTCTGGAGAAATTTAACCTGCATTGTGGAGGAATACTT
The DNA here is from genome assembly GCA_023531295.1 of Papaver armeniacum. Lineage (NCBI taxonomy): Eukaryota > Viridiplantae > Streptophyta > Magnoliopsida > Ranunculales > Papaveraceae > Papaver > Papaver armeniacum. The sequence goes on from JAJJWW010017381.1 coordinate 73,380, forward strand.
GCGATTGTAGTTACCTGTTTCATGAACATCAAGTTGAGTGTTTCTAAGGAAACCCAAGTAATATCCGATACATCTCCTTCAGTCACAGCAGCATGAGCATCAATGTCAGGGTTGCTTGGTTGGGGTTTATCAACACCATGAATTAAGAAATCTGCTCCTCTGCCATTGAAAGGACCATTAAACACACCACTCTTGTGATCAAGGCAAGGCCTCTTCCAAGAGTAACATTGGAAGCACTGAACACAGAGCCACATCTTGAGTTGGCGTAAAACCTTTTCCCAAGCGATATTGTAACAACCCTACTTTCTACATAACCCCGGACGATGATGATTTCGTAGAGAATATCTCCCCCTCCTTTAATGCGAACAACAGAAATCTGAAAACCACTAACATTTTTCGCCTCCCGCACATATTTTTCGCCTCCCGCACGTATTTTCACGTACTTTTACTGTTAGATGTTGGATTATGTTCATCTCTAAATACTGCCACCCGATCTAACAAGGTTAAACAGCCCCCAGAATACATAACAAACACGTCTCTCTTTCAGAATTTTTCTTTCTACTTAGTCGACTCTCTTTTCCCACCAGTAAAAACCCCAAACAGAATCTTCGATCGACTGTATTTTGAACAATTAATGGCGAAGATCGCCAATTGAATCGAGATTTACTCTTATTTGATTAATAACTTCATTTTTTTTCTTTCTCTTCCACCATTCTTCTTCTCCCTCGACTCTCTCTTCCCAACACTTAAAATCCCCAAACTCAATCTTTGGTTGTATTTCGAATAATTAATGGCGGATATCCACAACTGAATAGATGGTTTACTCCTATTTGATTAGGTATGTACACTTACCATATCAAAATCGTTTCCTACTACAATCTGTAATTTTAGGGTTCTGTCAATTTTAGGGTTTGGTATTTGAGTTTTTTATTTGATTTGCTTATGTTTGTCAATGGTATTGAACGATATGTTTTTCAATGATGATTCCAATTTCAATATTTAGTGTAGCATTTTCATCTTTTCATCATAATTTGGATGTAGTGAGTACTGTATGGATGTAGTGAATATTTTATCGACGAACATCAAATCTAGATAGTTATTTATGCAATGCATGATTTTGTAATTATTAAAAATGAGAATCACACAAGTTGCATACATGTATAGTAGGTCATTCGGCTATTAGGAGGTTTCATATTCTGCAACATTGGCTTTCAAGTCTATAATTAACTAAATCAACTCATTATGTTGCGTTTCGTTGCAGAGTGTCATAATTCCGAGAAAATGGAAGGTGGATGTTAAAGACTGACGTTTGCCGACGTGCAAAGCACGTGCTCTCAACTTGTGTCGTTAAACCTACTAACCAAAACTGCGAAACCTCAATAATATTAAATTCAAAGTATTTATTGCAAAAGTAAATTTACAACTATCCCAGTTTTCCATAACACAAAGTTCTAAAGAAAATGCTTAATGGTGACAAGGAATATGATCTGGCTCTAAATTTTTAAGAAAAATGAAAACTACCCAAGGAAAATACCCCCACTGCCTCACTAACAAATAACGTTTGGTACAAAAGAAAACAAACAGGTATTCATCCTCAGCTAGATATATCCTTCTGAAATTGGAGTCTATCAACTCCTTCTCGATCTCTAATAATACTTGAAAAATTATCAACGGGAGTTAAACTCCAAGCAAATTCACTAAAGTCTCCGGGAGACGACAAAACCAAGATTCAAACCAAGTTATCATATTAATTGGCAATGAATTATCATGGCATAATTTAACAGGAGATGAGACGCATGTTGTACCAGTTAATCTATTTAACAACTATGTATTAGGATTCAAAAAAAAAAATGAACTATATTTATCTTACGAGTAAAATGTAAATCAAAACATAAAATATTCTTAGATGCAATATTACTAATGATCTCTCATATCATTCCCAAAGATCAAGCATTTCACTCACTACTCTGATGAAATCGAACTAATCTCACACGCCCGACAAACTCAAGTCAAAACACTTATGATGATGTAACAGAACCAATCCCATACATCACTATCCAAAGGGACAAACCCAAGCCACCCATTTTCGGCGACATAAACTTTGAAACAATGTAACAGGACATACCTCATACATTGATAAACTTAAACGTTGAATCTAGCTTCCCTTTTTAGAAACAACTAGCTTAAATGATATAACAGAACTAATCCCATATGCCATTTAACATTTCAGGCGCGAGAACTAATGTTTGCCTTAATTCGATAACATACGACCTTAGACTTTATGTTTAGGACACACCTCATATCCCAAGGCATACTATCCCTTGCTGTTAAACATACTTCTTCGTGTACCGAAAACTCTTGCTAAAAATTAACTTTCCTTAATCAAAACATGCTACCACCACACTGTTTCTTAACCATGATCGTAAAGAAGATCAAGTACCACCTGAGATAACCAACACACCACATATAAGAATTAAGACATTGTAGGTTTGGATTTAATTTTCCCAGTTTAGCTAAGGTGCTTAATTAGTTCCATGAGATAACTGTCTAAAAATTCATAACTTAATCCCTAAAACCCGACATGGCAGTATCAAGCTATCAAATCACATCCATAGCATCAGATCACGTATTCATAGAGGTAGAGCAATATATATACATTATTAGCCAACAAGATCGTATTTAAAAAACATTATATATCAACAAAAAGAGAACTACCTGATAAACTAATTTAGTCTAAAATAACTCGATTTCCTTGACTACTCATATAGCTAAAAAAAAATATGAATGGGATACCCACACAACTGATAGGTTAAAAATCATACATACCTCTCCTAAGGCTAGCCCGATTCACATCATAAGATCTACTCAACGCACAAAATAACATGTATATACACTACACGGCTATAAGGATGCAAAAACAAGTGAAATTTCTATCATAAAGGTTTAAAACCTCGTAAGCTAACCCAATTTAAATCTTAAATCTGTAGTAACACGAGAATGAAGCAAACCGATACGGGACGTATTTGACGGTTCACAATATATTCCAAGATTTTACTAAATCTTGGATATCTACAGATTTTAGTATTTTAGTTATTAGGATATTATGGTTTCTTTATTTGTTATAGTCTAGATTAGTAAATTAGCATCCTTAGGGTTTTATCTTGCAGGCTATAAATAGCCCTTTCCTATGTCATTTCTGTTTAGCTGCGGCTCGCCTTTTATTGTTGAATGAAAACTCTTAACTTGTTGGTTTATACCATTGATTATTGGTCTCTTTTAACTATTGGATTAGAGTCTTACTCCTGGATTGGAGTTTCTATCATCACCATTAAGGAGTGGATTCTCCTTCTTTTTTATCGCTTTCGCTTGTGCCATACCACAAACTTTCCTTAACTCCAGCATTAGTAGCTCATCCTCTCAAGAAGGAATAAATTTACCGATCAATTCCTAAAGAAGAAGTTGAATTAACCATTAACTCTTGATTAACAAAGAAAATATGAAAAATAAGAAACAAACACTTACTTTAGTGGCCGGTTCCCTAATCACCCTTAAATTCCTTGTTAGATCATCTCCACTTTCGCCACTTAAAACTTCTTCCCGTTTTACCAATATCTTTTTTTATGGCTAGATCTCAACCTTCACGACGTCTCTTCATTCTTTCTTACTCATACGGTACATAGAACATCCTATATCTTTTCTTATAAATTACTAGTGGATTGCCCGTGCCATAATGGCACGGGGCTAAGCGTCTTTGGTGAACTAATGCCTTTATTGATGTGTCAAGGTCAATATATCTACTGGTATGTGATTTATATTTTTGCAAGGCGTGCTACCAAATTTCGTAACAGATAGTCAAGACAATCGGATAAGAAAGAACTAATATAATTTGAAGTTGGTTTATTTGTAAAAAGATTGACGTTTGTATTCTTTAAGTTACTCAATCTATCTGTATATTTTTATTTCAATTGGTCTATAATTGTGCACTAATATTGGCAAAGGACACAAATAATAATTCCGTCAGTTCCAAATGTTGCATTCTAACCTTACAGTCAACTTGAACATCAAATTAGCCAACCAAATTATCCAACAATAGACACCATTTGTTAAAAGCAAATAGAATCAAATTTAGAAAACAAACTTATGACGGGACTTCTGGATACACAACATTTGTTGCTTCATGTCTGGAGATGTTTTTGGAAGTAACACATGGATCCTCCTACGCTCGTGCATATGGACAGTGCAACATAGAGCTGACCATGACTGAATACGGACTCCTTAAGTCTACCCCCACGTAGGCGATTGGCCCCGAGATTTGTTTATGATCATCGCATAAGCCAACCTAATAAGGAACTGTCTTCTTGTCATTCGAATGAGGACATGCGATGAAGATGGTGTTAGTGATATGCGGGAATAAAAACCACTTTGGGCTTTATCTCTGTTAAAATTGTAGCCACAATAACATGTTGTTCGCAAATCTCTACCCTCGGCTTTGATAACACAACAAATCATGGCATAATTAAACAATTATCGAAGCAAGTCTATGGTTTTAAATATAAGCAACACAATGAGAATAAATGAGGTGAATCATATGACATGTGATAATCTGGATAAAGCACATACCTAGTACCATTGCATAGTCCACTTCTAGGAGCTAGATTACGCAACAACATAATTGGACAACCAACTTTAAGATCTAATTTGAATGGCGGTAATCCTGATGGATTTTGTTGGTTTAATGTTTCACTCGTATAGGTTGTACCTATTGATGATTCACCGTTAACATGCTATTGTTTATCTGTCATGAGAAACGTGTGAGATTCACCATTGTACATCTCCAACACAATTTTATTTATTTTGAAACCTCGTCATTCCTAGGAGACAATATTGTTTTCTCGGTCATATATTCTGCAGTGGGCTTGCTCATTTCTTCAATTCCCGGATATATCTTTGAAATCAACTCATGTAGATTGGCAGATTTTGAAATAGCAGATGGCAAGTTAACTTTTGGCTCTGGATTTTCCCCCACCTGCAAAATGACATAAGTATATAGACGAAGTTAATATCTAGTGTGGCAGATGTGGTGGATAAGTATGCAAGGAAAAATAATTTAACTAAATGCCATAAACGGGCACCCCAAAACGCTTAATAAGCTGTGAGTCTTAGATTTCCATTACGTAATGTAATTATCCAGTTCTATGAAGTTTTTTCTATCAATATAGCAATCACCTAATTAAGTATGTACCACTGGACATTCAAAATAATAAACATTACAGTTAAAAAAAATTGTTGTTCGAATGCAAGATACATTGCATAAATGTTACCCAATTTGATTGTAAGTGGCATAATGGGCTGACTTGTAGCTAACACAGTTTCCACTTCCGCTAAGATGCCTTGTAGCTGACACAAAGTTGCCACTTCCTTTAGGCTGTGTAGTTTTGACAACTCTTTGTTTCAAAGGATAAGCTGGTGACTTGCAGTTTCTATATGATATCAGTTCTATTCTTTTTGAACAACGAATTATACACAGTAAAGAGGAAGTTACTGCCTAAAGAGGAAGCTATACGCCGTACCTAAAGCCTTCTCTATTAATTCTAGGAGGAAGAAGCAATCTACAAAAAAAGTACAACTGATTACAGTAGTGTACTTCTTGATAAACATACATATACACAAAAGGACTACGCAAACACAGAAACATTGCACTGTGTTTCATAAGCATAAAATTCATAATAACAATGGATAATGGCAAGAGAAGAATTTCATGTATAGAAAACGTACCTGAAGTAAGTACTCAGCGAATGCAATGCTGTCAGGATCTTGACTCTCAAGCCTCATGTTTTGTGTTAGCTTAAGCACATTCAGGTTTCTCCATAAAACAGAGCTTCTAATCGAGGCGTCTATAATTTGTTCTCTATGACCCTTTTGTACCACCGGCAAAGTTTGCTTAAAGTCTCCTCCAAGCACGACAGTGATCCCTCCGAATGGTTCGTCACTTGATCTCACATCTCTTAGAGTACGATCTACCTCTTCAATACAAAATCGGTGTTGCATTGCCACCTCATCCCATATGATCAACTTGGTAGATCGAAATAATTCCGCTTCGATCGAATCAAAATCGACATTACACTTGGAATCAAATTGTGGCTCAAAAGGTATCTTAAAGGTAGAGTGTGCTGTCCTTCCACCAGTTAGAAGCAATGCAGAGACGCCGCAAGAAGAGACTGTTAAAACAACGTCACCCTTGCTTCTACGTGTTGCTGCCAATGTTATTTACACAAAGTCTTCCCTGTCCCAGCACTACCATTTAAGAAGAACGTTTTACCAAGATTGTTCACTACGGAATCTGTAATTGTCTCAAACGCATTTCTTTGTTCTGTATTGAATTTATTCACATTCGAATCCACCACTGATTCTTGAATCTCAATCTGCAGTTCTCTTTGCTCCCATAGTAATCGATTTTCAACAATTCGACTCCAATCACCGGTGTGTTGGGCATTCCAAGATCCTTCATTTCCTTCTCTTCCTCCTGAACTATTCTCTCCATGAGATAAAGGCCGTAATCAAGAACCTGCTCCTTCGTTGGATTTTTAATTTTGTATATTGTTTTGATATCCTAAATGGTAAATCATCACATATATCTTTCCCATACCTCTCCCATAGAACATCTGGTCGTGTAGGACTGCAATTGGTTAGTATTATACCAAATAGTTGTCACGGTGATGCCCATTTTGATTACGATGCAGTTCTTTCAAGCATTTATCACATTCTCCGTCATCTTCCAACAAATTTAGTGCAATACAGGCAGACATGAAAGTTCGGTGGACCTCTTGAACACCACTCTTCATCGTAGTTCTCAGGTGCTTGAATGACCTTGCCCCCGCTACTACCGTAAGCAACAACCTCAAGTAATACTGATTCGCCATCTGTTTGGGGTGACAAAATACATTCTCCCAATAGCAAAGCCTTTTTGTCGAGGAGACCACTTTTTGTCTGAAAAAATGGCATAATACTCAGAACATGTTTATTTTCAGAAACATAATTCAAATGGATACGCAATAAGCACACGTAATAATAATAATTATCTCATTAACAATTATCACAATCGAGACTATTACAGATAATCATTTCAAAGAATCGATAGCGATGTAACTGAAAAAAGGAAATGGATATGTAAACTTAAGACCGTATCTTACCTGACCATACAAACTTCTGCGGGAAGTCTTGGTAGGTATATGCCTCGTCTTTTGGATTTAACCTGTATTATTCAGAAACTTTAGAATGTCACTGACCATGCCACTACATTGGGATCATTCACCTAGACTTGATTAAAGGTTTAGAAATGGCATAATGGCTCTGGTTTATTTTACATAATCAGCATCTAAAGTTGTGCAGGAAGAGAAACATAACAGAGCTAGAATATAGAGGCAACATAGAAAACATGGTGCAAAAAATCAGGCAGAAAGACATACGACGCAAAAATATGCATTAGAAAGACAAATTTGAAACTAACCTGTTGTAGTCAAAATATCCCATCAGCGTGGTTACTGGTTACTACATTTTCTGCCTTATCATGAATTACTTCGAATGTATCTTCAAATCGTAAATAACACGCTGCTTTCCTGGAAGATGTACTGCTAGTCGTTGTACTTTGGGCTTCTCTTTGTGTAAACGATTTCCGAGTAAACGCCAAGCTGCCTCAGGTGCTCCTATATACCTTGCATTCAGATATTGTAGAATCTCATTGACTCAAAGCAACCATAATTGTCAAGTCATGTCCCTTGTAGATATACTTGTGTATATACTTCACGGCTTGGACGCTGGAGCAGACTTCAACATTGATATGGCAGTCAAACATCCTGGTAAGTTGTGGATTATAAGGGACCACATCCATATTAGTATATGACTTGTTGCGATACCGAAAAAATCGACCATCATTACGCCGGCGGTAGACTGGATACCCATTCTCACTAATTGAAGTTGATTCTGCATATTGTTTTGGATAGTCTTTGATGCACCTGCCGCCATCCATGCAACTTGCACTTGGTTTCCTAGAACCACGCAGTCCATGCACCATGCATCTTTGTACTGTCTGAAAAAGTTCAGGATTCTTTTTTTTCATCTGGGAATTCGGCACATACCATATTATCCACTTGCTCCGGGGTGTGTATTTTGTCTGCCTTGTCCAGAAAAATCAACAAGTGCATATGTGGCAAACCTCTCTTCTGAAACTCTAATGTGTAAACATATCCAACCACCCTGGCAAATACTTTCTTATCTTCTATTTCTTTTATTAGGGCCTTACGTTTGAGCTCAAACACCCTTGCTACCAAATCAGACCTATCATGCGGTTGTTGGTTTTCAAACAGAGCACTTGTAATTTCTTCCCATCGTGGATTTTCCGTCATGGTGAGAAATATATCAGGATGATGATTGTACCTATTCAAGAAACAGAAAATGTATTAGAAATTTTTAACATTCTCTGATATGTGAGGTATGTCATGTAAAAGAGATATTCATATGCCTGGAGTAAGACAGATCCAATCCACAAAAACGTGACACGTAGCCAGCACATCCATCTAATAGTGGATGATTAGATTCTGACATACACTATTGTTGGGGTATGTCAGACTTGGTATGCATTTATGAATAAGTTGTTAATTACTGGACAATGTTTCAGAGGTCATCATGCATTTCAGAATCAGGACTTTAAGGCATTTAATCTATCAGCTGATTTTTCTTTTAACAAAAGGTAAATTCAGAGAATTACTAAATAAAAAGAATGACTGAGATAATACTATCATGGTGAGGAATACATATCATGGAAAGTCCGGCTATACAGTGATGGCCATTGAGTCTTGATATATCTTGTACATATGCCGAGGACCGCCTATGAAAGTGGATGGAAGTATTACTGGTTGACCACGTTCCGCTGCTTTGTTTCCAGAAACCCCAAGGTCAGCAAGCCCTTTATAGTTCTGAACTCTCAACTTGGGTTGATTTTTCTTAATCCAACGAAGGCGATTCTGTTCAATTGCTTCCCAAGCATCGAATATGAATTCCTGAAAGAGCATACCCGCTCTTAGTATCATTGAGCTTCCGTAGCTTTAGTATGCATCCCAGACTCGTTAATGCGTTTGATGTGTTGTACCTGGGTCGGTTTCATTACAAAGAACTACTCAGTTAGTGGATGAATCTGTTTTGTAAGGCCTAACATATAGTTCAGGTTCTAACAGGATGCTATCGTGAAAGAATCCCAGTGTGTGAACGTTGCTTACCTAAAAATATTTTCTTGGAAACTCTTTGCGACTTCATCAGTTCCTTCGAGTAACTCTTTGAGCTCTTCGGGTGGTTCTCTCAAGTTCGGTAGTACAATCCTTCCCTCCAGGCAACATTTACCGAATGTTGGTTCCTTTAGTGTCGACTTGGTGAGCTTTTCATCCATGAAATGCATTGCTCCACAATGTATACATACCACGTCCATTTTCCCAAGAAAATGCCACACACCTTTCTTATTACTTTTTGATACTCTGGAATATTTTCGACGTTGAGGTTACTGGAGAAGTCTTGGGCTTCGGCGAAGAATGATTTGCTCAGCAACGCTGCAGCTTGTACTTGCTCTGGCTTCATGGTCATGTAATTAGACATGCCTACTGATGCGGTCATCATCATCTGCCCCATCGTCATCATCACTTGTATCTCTGCAATGCGCAAATAAGCAGGAACAGAAGAATGAATAGGTGTATTTGACATTAATTTATGTCTATAAATAATAGATTGGATACATACATCTCGTAATGTTCCCCGTCATTATCAGTGTCATAATACATTGGATCATTGTTGTTTTTCTCTCCGTCAGTTGAATCAATAACTATGCCTTTGGATGTGTTCCTGCCAGGAACGTAGCTCTTTGCTCGGGGCCGTTTCCGTTTACCAAAAAAAAAAAAAAACGATTTCTGAGATTCTGGAAGTGGCGGAGGAGGTGGGGAAAGGCTAGAATATGGCACTGGGATAGGTAGTCGAAGAGAAGTTGAGTGAACTAAATTTATTTCTACTACGATTAGCACTTTGTGCGAGAAGAGGAACACAACAGAGATTACATGAACCAACCACAACAAATTCAGAAATGAACAACCTAACTAACACATTACACATTCCCAGCAACAGAGAAAGAATGTGTATTTGTTAGAGAAATGCAGAACAAATGGCATACCAATGCATCGATGCTCATAGTCGACAAATATAATTCAGAAACACAACAAACAACATGATGCAATATATGGTGAACTACGTTTCAAAATTCAGAAACATGTGATATAGTGAACTATGTTTCATCCATACACATACCTGATACACCGCAACCGATTTTCCCTTTCTCTTTCAGGAGGCCTCAGCAGCGTGCACATCACCATCCTGATGCGGGGCTTAGGGGTGAAACCAAAGCCACTTCCTTACCTTTAGGGTTATTGCTGAAACTTGCTCCTGTCATTCCCTGATGACAATATATTTCTTTCTCGATATCTACTTCTTGGCGTTCAACTTGCCCTGAAATTCTCGGGCTTCGCCGTGGAATGAACGCTGCTGCAAAGAGTTAAAACAAAGAAGAAAATGAAATGAAGTTTTGATCCAATATGAGTACGAATGCATTTATTTTCCAATCTTTTATGTGGTCAAAGATTATACCTTGGGAAATAGAAGTTGTAGATGTTGAAGCACCGGCAGTACTTAGTTTGGTTCATCCATTCTATCTCGATTGAGGAACCTGGGGCTTTGGTGAAGATTACTGAACCTTGTGGGAAGGTTACCCTCAATTCCTACAACTGTATTTTGCCGCAGCATATGGTAAAGATTACGACGACGTTCACGATATCTTTCTATCTCATGTTCAGTCAGTGCACTTCTTTTTTCTCTGTCACGGATACCACGTTGTTCCAACTTTGATGCCCTATCATTCCCTGTCATAAAAGTGTGTCATACTCTTTGGTAAATACGACGTTCCCCTTTTTCTTACATGTATACGTATAGATATGAAAGCAATAAGAAGACAGCTGACCTTTTTCATTTTCTGCTTGTATCAGTTCCTGACGTTGAGCCTGGTCGATAAGCCTTGGACTTTTGCGAGGTCTGGAGATAGAGGCCTGGTTACACTCCAATGAAGAATCAATAAGTGTCAGACTTTCACATGATTTCTTTATTGAGGAATGGATGGATCCCAATGAAGGAACTACAATTCAATTATAGAGATTAGACTATGAAATCGATAAGAACCTTTCCTTATCTACTTATATCAACTAAATCTACTTATGGTACATACATAGATCAATTAAACTTTTGATCAACCAAATCTACTTGGTACATGGTAGACTTGGTTATGATCAAAATTGAACTTTTGAATTAACATGACAACAGTAAACTAAAACTTTAATTGATATACCTCTGTCACTTTGTGAAGTAGATGTTGCAGACGGTGCATGAGCTGTAGTACTTGCTTGTCGGTTTGTATCGTTAATCTCGGCTTTAACTGTTTGTTGCCGCCGTTTATGGTAAGCAATGCGACGACGTTCACGATCTCTTTGTCTTTCTTCTTCAGTCAATGCATTTTTTCTCTCTCTTTCACGGATATGGCATTGTTCTAGCATTAATACTCTATCATTCTCTGATGCAAAAGTGTTTCTTATTCTCTGGTAATTATTACGCTCCTTTTCCAGTCTTTTTCTCTTATCTTCTGGATGTTCCAGCTCATGATGTTCAGCCTGCTCGATGAGCCTTGGGCTTATACGGGGTCCGGAACTAGAAGCATCCATTTGTACTCTTTGTTCAAAATAGATTCCACATTTATATATGTCCTGGAAGTTGACCTGTTAGAGTCGACATGGAAACAGAAATAAGTAATGTGGAAATGTTACTATATATAAGAGAGAATATGTATCAAACTGTAACTGATATGCCTTGTTATTTCATTGATTGATAATAACTAATGTGCTAGGTGTGATGAGAGTAACATATGGGATACCTAAGAGAAAAAGGAGTGGTAAGACAATTGTTGATGTTAATAAAAATAACAGTAAGAAATTCTCACTGCTTAGAATACAATGCCATATGAAATTGAGACGCTAAAAATAGTACAAAAGAAAACACCATCCACAACATTATTTTCCAATACTTTGTGTTTGGAGATCGTAAATTTTATAAAGCTATCAACTTACTTTCAGTGACAGACTTATACACCATTAATAGTGGTGGTGATTATATAAATTTTTCCCCCATCCACAGTGCAGATTCATCTTTGCTAATATGATCCCCAGCGAATAGGACCTTGAGCAGCTTGCTAATAACATGCACACAGATCCCTATTATTAGCAAGATATTGAGCACAAAGATACTGCTATTGAGCAGTTGTTGATAGTGGATTTTAGTTCGGGGCTAAAATTGTAAAACCAAATTTAATGTGTTGACATCCTGCAAAGGATAAAGCCGTTTGATAAGTGATGAGTACCTCTTCGCTTTATTTATTCGAAGCAATTCAGTAAATACACAAAATTCACCTAGAATGGAGCATGTAGCAACAATCCCAAATATTCTGTGAATTTTTAGCATTATGAATTAATGCATGATTTGCCTAGTATTTCCTGTGATGTTCCCGCAGAACTCTCATTATTGGTGCGGCATGACGACTGAGCGTTGCTCTTAGCAAAGTAACACGAATCTCCAAGTGTCAATGGTGAGGAATGCACGAAATACCCGTACAAAGCTACATCTCTCGGTTTGTTATATTAGCCAGATTGAGCATATTTAATTTCCTAAGGGAAATGTAGACTCATCCATATCGATCCTCGAAACAATCACGGCCACGCGAGTTGAGCACATGATTCAACCGGCCTAGACGAACCCTAAAGGAGAGCAAAGGCTATCACCTTGATGATCACCAAATGGCCTATTTATTCCCTAGCCTATTCGGACATTACACTTTACTTCCCAAAGATGCCAAAACGCCAACCCTAAAGTAGGGTGGCGGCCACTTTGGAAGAAGCTCGAGTGAGCAAGACTGGCTTAAAACGATCTCAAAACGATCGTGACCGTCCAACTTCACTAGCCCGATTGGACGTCTTAGATCGCACTATGAAAGATGGAGGAGGCGCCAACATGCACATTGGCGGGCCCACTCTATCCCCACCTGATCGGTTTTCTCACGACCTAGCCCTAGAGCAATGAACGCTTACTCAAAGTGTGGCTGACGTGATGTTTAAAGGGTCGTGGAGATTCCACTAGCGTCTTAAATCGATCACAACCATCCAACTTCGCCTACATATTTGGATGGCTTAGATCGCTCCTAGGACCATCGGACAGGTACACATATGTTCACCGTTGGCCCAATATGGGCCCCACATGGCCGGTATCCCCAAAGGAGAAGCATAGCCTGCCAAACCGTTTGGCCAAAGTTGCGCACGCGTGACTGATCTAAAACCCTAATTAGGGTTTTCGGCATTACATATATGTCGCAGTTTGATCATGACCATCCATCTTCACCAGCTCGGAGGGAGGGTATAGATATAGACTAAGGAGGTCCGGAGAGCATCAACATGATCATCGCGGGCCCACCTGCGCATGTAACCGGTCGACCAAGGTGGAGCATGGCCAGTTACCTCGAAATACGCGCCCAAAGATGGCATGTCGTGGCCCCCTAAAATCCTTTGCAGCAAAGGATTTCTGTCGCAAATCGATCACAACTACTCATCTTTGCTAGACAAATTGAGTGACCTAGATCGCGCCTCCGCAAGACAGAGTGGCATGGACTTGTACACCGGAAAGATGTCTATACGCATGCCCGGTCGGTCCCACCAAAAATGGTATCCATGCTTGAATTCGTTCAAGTAAAAGAGTGATGCTTGCGCACCTCTTAAAAATCCTAAAATTCCATCAACGGTCGCAAATGAGCGTCATAAACCATCTCGTCCGTCCAGCTTTGCTAGCTTGGTCGGACAACATAGGTTAAAAGCTAGACGACCAATGAAGCATCCCGATAATCACCGTCCGCCACTCTTCCACAGGAAGTGATCGACCAAAGCATGGCTTGTCCATGCAGCCTCCAAACGATCAATCGAACATGGTTGGATGTGATGCTATTTTAAGATGTTTGATCCGCAACTTACTCGGTCAAGATTTAAAACATCGATGCTTCATACATGTTGATTGTTTGCGATGCATTACATGCATCAAACATACGATATTTTTTTGAATATCAATTCCTTAAACACTTAGCATTTTATGCTATTTTCTCTGATGGGTCCCACGATCCGCTCATTCGAGACATCAAGCATGTCACAAACTGGGGATACTTATTAGGGTATTGGTCTCGGCGGTTTACGGCGTGCGGCGTGCAACGCGCAATTACAAGAACGTGTCGGGAGGCATGGACGGTTAGAGATGATGGGAAAAGTGGGCAAAGACGTGGTCGTGTGACAATCACTTACACGACCCCACTACTCCATTACTCCACTTCCTACGAGACGAAGGTTGTGCTCAATGACTTGTATAAATAGGTTCTCCTACCTATTTTTAAAACAACAGAGACAAGCACGAAAACCAAGTGTTGTCATTCGTATCCAGGAAACACTTAACCGATAGCTTACATCATTTCAAGCCAGTTCCTCTTTCTGATACAAGTCATAAACAGCCAACACATTCACAATCTCAACACCTTCTTCGCTTCCCTCCCTAAGATCAACCCCATCTCCTTCACTTTGTGACCGAAGCAAGTCTGGAACGACCATTTCTTGGTTTAGGCCATCATTATATAGATTGATCTCTCGAATCAAAAAGCACTCCGTGCAGTGCATTTGTTCAGGGTTTAAATTTATTTCTCATCCACACAAACACACCCAAAATTACAGAAACCAACAGAAATAGTTTTCACCCATAAACAATTGGCGACCACGGTGGGAGATTAATCTCTCATTTTGTGAAGTCAATTTCTTCAATACCCAATCCCATTTGGATGATTTCAAAATGGTTGGTCTTAGGACTCCCCCAACAATTTCAAATCTCGGCCGAAGTTCCTCCAATGAAGATACCCCTCTTCCCAACGGTGTATCTGATGGTGTAACCGGAAGAATCCCAACATTGATCGAGTTCGCACGAGTTCAGGAGATTCACACGGAGAACATGTACCTGATCAAAGAAACAATAAACGGCATACTCGATCTCCTCGTTAAGATGACATCAGATATGGGAGGTTCTCCTGTCACAGAGATTTATACACTTGGGACTGATCCTCGCAACGATCCTCCTCAAGTAAATAGTTTCACTATGAACCGAGGCCGGTGGATCAGGAAACGGCTTCTCTAGTGGAAATTTTATGCAAACTTTTACACCTCTCGAAGAATCAGCGGGCGGAGACATTTGCTGCAATCAACCAGATAGCACTTGACGTGCATTTAACTCATTTGCTTCCAGAAGCCTCAAAAACACCAGAGATGTCTGTGAATAATGTCACATTTACATAAGAAGACATGATGGCGGAAGAAGGTCACAACCGGGCCCTACACATTACTGCACGCATCAAGGATTCAGAGTTCAAGAGGGCCCCCATCGACACTGGGACCGTCTTCAAATGTGATTACTCTCAAGACACTCGGGGACGGCCAAGGTTCGCCCAAGAAAGATCGAACGACAGGCCTACCACGATGACGGACTTTGAAGGAAACCAAACCAACACGTACGGGTATGTCAATCTAAATTTATATGTAGGGCCCGTTCAATCAAAGGTGAAATTTGAAGTCATAGAAAAGGATCCGGACTACCATATGATACTACGGAGACCGTGGATTCATGACAATAGGATTGTCCCTTCGACGTATCACCAATGCCTGAAGACTATCTTTGAATAAAGAAGTCGTTCGTATTCTGCATCGTTGTCTCCTTACACACCGATATGTGGAGTGGAATTATTTGAACCAAGAGAAGCTCCGGAAAGAATCGAGACAAAGTTCATTGCATCCCACTCCCACGTGGGCCTCAATCCAGGAGGAAGACCGACTTGCATCATTGAGGGCTAAGCTCCACGATACATCTTTGCTGACAAGGCGTTCTTCTTCATTCGGTGAAGCCATGACCCACGTTCACACTAAGAGGGAGCAAACTTTTGTGGCGAGCCGTGACCAGAAAGGGAAGACGGTATACCAACGCCGCTGTTAACAATTAGCAGGGGAGGCTGTTACCCGTCTCTCCGCCCAACGGAATGATACAACAACGACGGACCACGGGAAGAAGTGCTCGACGCTCCACGACAGTGCAAGATGGCACCAACTCCATAAATGATGAGCTCAAAGTCGTTAACATCGGGAATGAGGAATCTCCAAGGCCTATCTCCATCATCTCAACCTTGTGTACGGATGAACGCACGAAACTCGTGGAACTCCTCAAAGAATACCAGGACATATTCGCTTGGACGTATGAGAAATGCCCGGTTTAGATGAAAGGTTGGTCACCCATCATCTACATGTCATACCCGGATCCAAGCCGATCAAACAGTCTCCGAGGCAATTCAGGCACGAGATGGAAGAGCAAATCAAGACTGAGATACAGAAGTTGCTAGATGCTGGCTTTATTAAACCCATTCATCATCTGACCTGGTTGGCTAACGTGGTTCCGGTAAAAAAGAAAAACGGACGGATCAGTCTTTGCGTGGATTTGAGAGACTTGAACAAATGATGCCCCAAGGACGATTTTCCTCTACCTAACATCGACATGTTAGAAGATGCCACCCGACGGACACGGTATGTTCTCCCGCATGGATGGATATAGCGACTACAATCAAATAAGGATGTATGAGCATGACGCAAGTAAGACAGACTTTTCGAACTCCTCTTGGAAATTTTTACTATCTTTGTTATGCCTTTGGTTTAAAGAATGCGGTGCAACGTATCAACGCGCTATGACGACAATCTTCCACGACATGATGCATAAGCAAGTCGAAGACTACGTGGATGATATAGTGGTTAAATCAAAGCTCGGGCGGACCACACAGGAGTCCTACGGCAAGTGTTAGAAAGGTGTCGTGAATTCAAATTGAAGATGAATCCTTTGAAATGCGCTTTCGGCGTCTCTTCAGAAAATTTCGGGATTCAGTAAAGCTGCTTGGGGATCAAGGTGGACCCATTCAAGAACCAAGCTATCCTCATGATGCCGCCTCCGCGAACTGTGAAGGAATTCCAAAGCTTCATGAGCAAGGAAGCGTTTTGGAAGATTCAACGAATATTGTCATCTCCAAATCATCGTAAAGGGTTCTACTATTATGTCAGACCGGACGAGAGAGAACCCGGGACATCTTCAGATCTTCTAGAGCCGACACCTCAAGGGAGCATCCTCAAGAAGATAGCGATGTCCGCAACATCAATGAGATACGCTTTCATAATTTCGTCTCGCATAGAAGAAGTAGTTGCGTTTCCAAAGGAGATTGCACCTAGGACTTAAGAGGTACATACAGATTCTTCATGAAAAGAGCTTCATCATATTTGCAGATCCTATTAGTTAAGTCATTCGCATGAAGTAACTTCCCTACTCCTCAAAGACACGATCCAAAGATGATAATGGCAAAGGAGTGTGACTGGGATCAAGCCTTTGCCCATCTCAAAGATGCTTAATTTAGAGAGAGATGCAAGCACGCTATCATTTGATTCCAAGATGTCCAAAGGTGAGGATATACTCAAGAGAGCAGATGTATTGTCAAAGACCAGCGATATTCCTGGATGTTTATGAAACGCAACGCAAGCGTAAATACGACCTCATGAACCTAGCGTGACAATATCTATCAAGTCGAAGGCTCAGTGGATTCTCATGGGCGGGGACTATCTCCTCTTTTTTATTCCATGAGGCAACATCAAGAAGCTACCGGTTTCGTCATTAGCTTCTCCCTCTAATAACGAGACAAACTCTACCACTATATGAAGACCGCCAAGTTTGTGCCCGTAGCTGTCACGCCTCTTCCTACCAGTCTCTTCTAATCACAGCTGCAGCTAAGAACCGTTGTTCGTTTGTTGATACCAGTGCCCGAGCTTCACCATAGCAACAACCACTACAGACAGAGTCAAGGACATCTTCAGCGCAAGAGAGATGGTCAATCAAGGAACATGTAATTCGCAAGGGAAAATTGAACTGAAGAAGAAGCCGCTTCAACGCTCGCAGGAGAAGCCTCTTCAATGCTCTCTTGAGAGAGGCGCTTCGACGCTCTCTCTCCAGGGTCCGCCTCGACGTTCGCTTCAGAAGCTGCTTCAACACTCTCTCCAGGATCCGGTTCGATGTTCGCTCCAGAAGCCGCTTCAACGCTCTCTCCAGAAGCTGCTTCAACACGCCTTCCGGAAGCTACATCAACGTTCTCTTTGGGAGATGCTGATAGACACATTTTTTGTGTCTGAATTGTCCTCGATCTTTGGTATTGTTGGAACTCGATTTTGTACTAATATTGTGTTTTTATGTATTTTTAGATATTTTTAGAAATAAATATTTTTGGAAAATTCGGCTCGAAAAGTTACGCGGAACACCCCGGAGGACATTTGATATTCGGACTCCCACTTTGGATAAGGGGTAACCCAATTACTAAGGGGCACCCAATATATATTCGCACCCCAGCTGTTGGATAAGGGGTGACCTTCTTCTCCATTTCAAATCCTGGTTTTGGCGGGAAAATTTGGTTTCAAAGAACCGAGAATTAGGGATGCGATTTTGAAGCCTTTCCGTGAGACTAAATGGTGATATTGTGCGGGTAGCTTCCATTGGACCTAACAGGGCTGGTATAGGCCTTTTGTTCGACCAGTTTTGGCTGGAATTGTCGCGAGAAGAAAAACAGGGCAGCACGGACGGGAGGAGAGATACTCGGGATTTCAGCGTGGTTAAACGAGTTCTGCTCGTGTTGGATAGATATTTGTCTCTGAATAAGCGTGGAGGGATCAAATAAGGAAGACTCGACAGCTGCAGACGCGTGAAGAATCAAGAAAAGGAAATTATCCCGTGAAAAATATTTTTATTAATACGGAGATATTTTGGAATTATGAGGAAATATTCTCGTCACTATTGAGTATAAAAAGGTTCTTAGGGTAGCAGAGAGACGGATGGAGAGTTTGGGGATACTTTAGAGCATTACAGAGCGAGAGAAGCAAGTTGCAGAGACGAGTTTTCTGCTCCTGCTGAAGAACCTCAAGAACACGAAGAACAGACGGCCAAAGACCGTCGTTCTTCAACAAATGGATGGATCGCCACTTGTGGGTCGCAGAGATACGATAATGACCACATTTCTTCCTTATTGTTCTCTGTAACAGTGTTTGCAACAATTATAAGCGTTGCAAACACCCGGTTTTAATAGTTTTTCTCCATTTCATCATTTGTACACCTCCTTTGAGCAATAAAAATAATTTTTGAGCGTGTTTCCAACATGATGAGCTAGAACCCATCACTGGGACGACGGAGGAAGCTATTTTGCACCCATGTGGTAAGTCTATTTAATTCCTTTATGACTATTTGCACTATTATAATTGATTTATGATTTTTCTTGATTATTTGTGAATTCGTTAGATGTCGCATGCTTAGTCTTAGGTACTTTAGATGCGCCATGCTTGTGAGTCACATATAATTCTTTATAAAATCTACCTTGGCAAAGAATTAGAGTCGATGTTTGTTACTTTATGAGCCTTAATTGTCCGGAATTAATAGATGAACCGCATGAATGTAAGAATTGGTGGAATCCCGAGTCCCAGTAACTCTCTCCATCTTGTGACAATATTTGTATATATTTTCTTTATCTTTAGTATTTTCTTTTATTAAAACTTAAAATCGATCTTGTCAAGTCCGAGTGAACGACAACCCCTACCTATTACTACAACATTATTGAGTCACATCAATTTTTGGCGCCGCCGACGCGGACTTGTGTATAGATTTTATTATTTTATTTTATTTTATTATTATTATTTTTTGTTCTTTTTTACGCGTTTTGGTATTTCTGTTTGCTTTCAGATTTGGAGTGGAGCGAGAAAAAAAAAAAGAGAAAGTGCTGAAAAGAAAAGCAAAGCCAAAATAGGAAAGAAAAGAGAGATCCGAACGGAGTGAAGAAGAAAATTTTGTATATAGTGTAATTATTATTTTTATTTTTTTTTTAGAAACTGTAATTAGGTAATTATTTTTGTAATTTTTATTTTTGGACTTTTTAATTTTTGGACTTTATTTTTGGACTATCGGACATTATTAATTTTAAACCCTAAGGAAGGGTAATTTAAATATAAACTGCACAGGGAAGGACGGTGATTACGATATCACCTCGGCCCTTCGGGTTCGTACACGACATAGGAGTCGTGGCCCGAGTCGACTTCAACGGTTCATCCCCCGTCTGGAACGGGAGGTAAAAATTCTAAACACCCGCGAATCCCCTGTCAGAGGGTTTTACTGGATGATTTCGTGTGCATATATGTTGAGGTATTGAAAACGGCTGCTTTAAATTCCTAGTAAAGGTCAAGGACTGGCCATACAAGATAAGGGTTCGGATTTCATCACCGTTCTCTTCTTGCCCGCCTTAGGAAAACGAAACCAAACACGAACCTAAGCCTAAAATTTTGACTAGAACGAGACCTATAGGGTAACGAGCTTAATAGGAAAGTCGTTCGAAAAATATTGGTTACTCTTTTGAGCATACTTGAAGTTCATGATGATTTCGTGAGTTGAATGCGTGATCGCGCCGCCTTGTAATGCGGTGAGGCCTTGGGTATCAAAGCTCCACGCATCTTCCCTCGCCTCTATTCAACTTACTTAAACTCGGATTGATTCGGAGGGGTTTGCTCAGATTGTAACGAATTCCCTTTCGAAGGATTAGAAGCTGGTCCAGAAAGCAATCTAAGTGGAGCCATCATGCTTTTTGTTTGCTAGAAATCGTAGGTTTCTTTGTGGTCAAGTCGGCCTTGTTTGTGTTTGTGTAGAATTCCCTTGAGTTAGGATGTCAAATCGGTATAGCCAATACAACGAATATCCAACTGAACAATATGGACATTACTCTTTTTATGACCATAGTGTGAATAGTGGTTGGGAACGCCAACCTTTTGAAGGTTATGGGTCATACCATGGTGAGCCCAATTACTATCCACACGCCACCTGGTCGTACGAGCAAAATTCCTCTCTAATAGAGTCAACACGTAAGTTAGCTGAGACGACACGTAAGTTTGCAGAAATGAATAACTTAGTTATGGATGAAAGCAATGCAACGAGTGAAATTTCTTTCCTAGATTCAATAAGGAAGTCATGTGAGTCGAGTCACGATACATTAAAGAAGTCATGTGAGTCGAGTCACGATACCATAATGAAGTCATATTAGTCGATTCGAAAGCTTTTGTTTGAGGCCCAGAATGGGACTGCTCGAGATAATCTTTGTGTTTCCAATAGTACCCCGAAAATGAGGATAGTTATTTACATAATCAAGATGACGAGGATAAAATTGGTAACACTACTTGTCTAGATGAGGTTCAACCATTTTCATATTATTATAATGATGATTATGATGAGGATAGTGTTGATGAATAATTTGAAATAAATAGGCATAGTGATCAGGAAATTGTTACCCCAATTGAGCTTTATAACGATAATATTTCTAGTTTAAATCCAAATAATTTTAATAATTATTCACCTATTCAAAAGGACGAGGATTTGACTAGAGACACCCCCGTTTTAGACGATGTAGTATTTCCTTTTGATTACGAAGCCAATGATGGTTTAAAGGAACGAGTATATTTTGAGTCTAGCGATTTAGAAACAATAGACTTAGAAAAAGAAAATGAACTCGTAGAGATGAGTGAGGATGTACCTGATTTAGAAGAATCAATTGACCATTTTCAGAAATCAGATGACCTTGAAATTAGGGAAGTTGTGACTAGTCTTTCTAGAGACACTGAAAACTCTAAGTTTGGGGGTGATTATCATTCTCCATGTGCTTTAACTCTTAGAAAAGTCCCTAACTTGGGACTTGACATATGTGCCTCAACCATTTTAAAAGATTATCTTCATACACTTTTTCCTGAACCTAGTTGTGTCCATAAAGAAGTTCAGTTGTTAAGAACCCATCCTCTGGTTGATGTGGTTAACCCAGGCTATGATACCACGATTGATTTTGTTTTCCCACCAAATATTTTTCAACCAATTGTGGGAACATATAAGTTTCAGATGTGTCAATTATTAAGTTTTGAGGCTAAACCTAATTGTTTTAGGAGATTAGGGTCGACACATTTGCTTAAGGAAGACCACCAATCTTATTGTGGTCAGTTTGTGTAAGTCAAAGCGATTGACTTAGAGGATCCTCAATTATTCAGAGTTATTGTTATGTGCTTCTAAGTGCTTAACTGAGTATTTCCAGACTCTACAACCTGATCTTAAGAATCCTTCTTTTGAGGAAGTCCAGCCCATGAAAACATTTTATTTAGACCCTTTTATAGAGCCTGAACCCGAACCGCAACTAGATGTAGTTCTCTTAAACAAAACAATATATAAGGGTGTGTTGGATATCTTCCTGGTCTGTGGCAGTTTCCTTTTCTTGTGGTTAGCACTTTTTGATCCAGATGACCTTGATTATTCCGATTTGTTGCTATATGATTCTTCGAGGTGACTAATCCTTTCCAATGTCCTGGCTTCAAGACTTTAAACTTAGCACTTCTTGGGAGGTAACCCATGCTCTTGCAACACGGTAATATCTTTCCTTAACTCTTTTACTTCAAATGGTAACAGTTTCTCCTTGTTCATGCTTTTAATTTTATCTTTAGAACATTGAGGACAATGTTAGATTTAAGTTTGGGGGTATGGAAGAAACTTTTTAGTTGCGATAATTAAACTCCAGAGCCTAGAAATTTATGCTTATTAAGGATAGCACTAACCAATCTAAGTGGATGGAAGCATTTTGGTTGTAGGAGTTGAGGAACCAATCGATTAGATGGCAACATCTAAAGAGTCTATTCATAAAAGCACGAGCTCGGGTGTTAGAAATAACATGATAGTTTCACCATATCTCGTTGAGTCCTTTTCACTTGTTTTTATTTTGTTTTGTTCTTTGTAAACTATGTTTCTCTAAGTGATTAGGTGGGGCCCACGAATCAAGTTGTTACCAATGCTAGGGTGAATTAGTGTGATTGAGATAAAAAAAAAAAAAGTGAAAAAAAAAAAAATTTGAGACCAGACCATCAGACCAACCGGAATAAATTCAATAAAGTCGACCATTGGAACCCTTGTATATGCTAGTTGTGTTGACCTAGAGTTAGGATTATCGACCACTGGTTCCATTGTATATGCCAGTGTGTTGATATTAGTCAGACTAGTATCTCAGTCCATTAGGATAGGTTCGTTTTGGCGGAGGCCTTCAGACAGATATGGGAAACACCATTCACTTAGTAAACATCAAAACCATCTATGTTTTTCTTTATATCCATCTTCTTGATCTATCCATGTGATTAGTTTTGACTCCGGGTATTGATGTCCATAGTGCGACTATCTGAGTAGAGCTTTGTGACTTATATATGAATTTTAGTATGCTTGAGTGCAAACTCGTGTACAGCAATTGGAATTTCGCATCAGGGTACTTCCTCCTGTAAACAATAAGTATGCCAACCAAGGAGATTCTTTAGTGCCTTCCAAGGTTTTGCGTAGATAGCTAGGGTCTGGATTAAAAGTTTTGTGGGTACACCTCTGGTAAACCCTCCGGAGACAACACTCCGCCTCTAGGGCCACCTAGGGGTTCAAATGATTTTTATTCTAGAATAAATTTGCTCGAGGACTAGCAAATAATAAGTTTGGGGGTATTTGATAGACACATTTTTTGTGTCTGAATTGTCCTCAGTGATGGTATTGTTGGAACTCGATTTTTGTACTAATATTGTGTTTTTATGTATTTTTAGGTATTTTTAGAAATAAATATTTTTTGGAAAATTCGGCTCGAAAAGTTGCGCGGAACACCCCGGAGGACATTTGATATTCTGACTGCCACTTTGGATAAGGGGTAACCCAATTACTAAGGGGCACCCAATTGATATTCGCACCCCATTTGTTGGATAAGGGGTGACCTTCTTCTCCATTTCAAATCCTAGTTTTGGCGGGAAAATTTGGTTCAAAGAACCAGAATTAGGGATGCGATTTTGAAGCCTTTCCCGTGAGACTAAATGGCTGATATTGTCTGGGTAGCTTCCATTGGACCTAACTTGGGGCTGGTATAGGCCTTTTGTTCGACCGATTTTGGTTGGAATTGTCGCGAGAAGAAAAACGGGGCAGCACGGACGGGAGGAGAGATACTCGGGATTTCGGCGTGGTTAAACGAGTTACGCTCGTGTTGGATAGATATTTGTCTCTGAATAAGCGTGGAGGGATCAAATAAGGAAGACTCGACAGCTGCAGACGCGTGAAGAATCAAGAAAAGGAAATTATCCCGTGAAAAATATTTTTTATTAATACGGAGATATTTTGGAATTATGAGGAAATATTCTCGTCACTATTGAGTATAAAAAGGTTTTTAGGGTAGCAGAGAGACGGATGGAGAGTTTGGGGATACTTTAGAGCATTACAGAGCGAGAGAAGCAAGTTGCGAGACGAGTTTTCGCTCTCCGTGAAGAACCTCAAGAACACGAAGAACAGACGGCCAAATACCGTCGTTCTTCAAGGATGATGTGTTCGCCACTTGTGGGTCGCTTGAGAGATACGAGAATGACCACATTTCTTCCTTATTGGTTCTCTGTAACAGTGTTTGCAACAATTATAAGCGTTGCAAACACCTAGGTTTTAATAGTTTTTCTCCATTTCATCATTTGTACACCTCCTTTGAGCAATAAAAATAATTTTTGAGCATGTTTCCAACATGATGAGCTAGAACCCATCAATGGGACGACGGAGGAAGCTATTTTGCACCCATGTGGTAAGTCTATTTAATTCCTTTATGACTATTTGCACTATTATAATTGATTTATGATTTTTCTTGATTATTTGTGAATTCGTTAGATGTCGCATGCTTAGTCTTAGGTACTTTAGATGCACCATGCTTGTGAGTCACATATAATTCTTTATAAAATCTACCTTGGCAAAGAATTAGAGTCGATGTTTTTTACTTTATGAGCCTTAATTGTCCGGAATTAATATATGAACCGCATGAAAGTAAGAATTGGTGGAATACCGAGTCCCAAAGAACTCTCTCCATCTTGTGACAATATTTGTATATATTTTCTTTATCTTTAGTATTTTCTTTTATTAAAACTTAAAATCGATCTCGTCAAGTCCGAGTGAACGACAACCACTACCTATTACTACAACATTATTGAGTCACATCGATGCTTCAACATCTTTTCAGAAATTGCATCAACATCCTTTTAAGAATATTCCTCGTGATAGGGTCGTCAACATCAGAGTCGAGGATTATGACATAAACCGCATCATGCTAGGGGAACGCTTACCTGGACGCCTTTTGAACGTGACATGTTCCAAGGACAGGACGACCCATCTCTCCTGGTAACATCTAACTTTTTCTCATAAGTTTTATCTTTATTTGTCACCATCTCATGCCTACCCCTCAATAATGCAACCATTATGTGCTAGGCAGGGGACTTAATATCGATAGTGGATTTTAGTTCAGGGCTAAAATTGTAAAACCAAATTTAATGTGCTGACATCCTGCAAAGGATAAAGCTGTGTGCTGACATCCTGCAAAGGATAAAGCCGTTTGATAAGTGATGAGTACCTCTTCGCTTTATTTATTCGAAGCAATTCAATAAATACACAAAATTCACCTAGAATGGAGCATGTAGCAACAATCCCAAATATTCTGTGAATTTTTAGCATTATTAATTAATGCATGATTTTCCTATTATTTCCTGTGATGTTCCCGCAGAACTCTCATTATTGGTGCGGCATGACGACTGAGCGTTGCTCTTAGCAGAGTAACACGAATCTCCAAGTGTCAATGGTGAGAAATGCACGAAATACCCGTACATGCTACATCTCTCGGTGTGTTATATTAGCCCGATTGAGCATATTTAATTTCCTAAAGGAAATCTAGACTGTCCATATCAGTCTCAGAAACAATCACGACCACGCAGGTTGACCGCATGATTTAACCAGCCTAGAAGAACCCTAGCAGGAGCAGGCTATCACCTTGATGATCACCATCGAGCCTATTTATGCCCTAGCCGGTCGAACATTACACTTTACTTCCCAGCATGCCAAAATGCCAGCCCAAAAGTATGGCGACAGCGCTGCTTTGGAAGAAGCTCGAGTGAGAAAGACTGCTTAAAACAGTCTCAAAACGATCGTGACCGTCCAACTTCACTAGCCTGATTGGACGGCTTAGATCGCACCATGAAAGATAGAGGAGGCACCAACACGCACATTGGCGGGCCCAATCTATCCCCACCTGATCGGTTTTCTCACGACCTAGCCCTAGAGCAATGAACGCTTGCTCGAAGTGTGGATGACGTGATGCTTAAAGGGTCGTGGAGATTCCACTAGTGTCTTAAATCGATCACAACCATCCAACTACGCCTACATATTTGGATGGCTTAGATCGCGCCTAGGACCATCGGACAGGTACACATATGTTCACCGTTGGCCCAATATGGGCCCCACACGGTTGGTCTCCCCAAAGGAAGAGCATAGCCCCGCCAAACCGTTTGGCCAAAGTTGCGCACGCGTGACTGATCTAAAAACCTAATTAGGGTTTGCGGCATTACATATATGTCGCAGTTTGATCATGACCATCCATCTTCGCCAGCTCGGAGGGAGGGTATAGATATAGACTAAGGAGGTCCGGAGAGCATCAACATGATCACCGCGGGCCCATATGCGCATGTAACCGGTCGGCCAAGGTGAAGCAAGGCCAGGTGCCTCGAAACGCGCTTCCAAAGATGGCATGCCGTTGCCCCCTAAAATCCTTTGCAGCAAAGTATTTCTGTCGCAAATCGATCACAACCACTCATCTTTGCCAGACAAATTGAGTGGCCTAGATCGCGCCTCCGCAAGACAGAGTGACATGGACTTGTACACCGGCAAGCCGTCTACACGCATGCCCGGTCGGTCCCACCAAAAATGGTGTCCATGCTTGAATTCGTTCAAGTAAAAGAGTGAAGCTTGCGCACCTCTTAAAAATCCTAAAATTCCATCAACGGTCCGAAATGAGCGTCATAAACCATCTCGTTCGTCCCGGCTTTGCTAGCTTGGTTGGACAGCCTAGGTTAAAAGCTAGACGACCAATGAAGCATCCCGATGATCACCGTCCGCCACTCTTGCACAGGGAGTGATCGACCAAAGCATGGCTTGTCTATGCCGCCTCCAAACGATCACTCGAAGATGGTTGGACGTGATCTTATTTTAAGACGCTTGATCCGCAACTTATTCGGT
This sequence comes from Papaver armeniacum, assembly GCA_023531295.1. Lineage (NCBI taxonomy): Eukaryota > Viridiplantae > Streptophyta > Magnoliopsida > Ranunculales > Papaveraceae > Papaver > Papaver armeniacum. Next base: position 100,761 of record JAJJWW010017381.1, read on the forward strand.
CAAGCTTTAAAACATCGATGCTTCATACATGTTGATTGTTTGCGATGCATTACACTCATCAAACATACACGATATTTTGTGAATATCAATTCCTTAAACACTTAGCATTTTATGCTATTTTCTACAGTGGGTCCCACGATCCGCTCATTCGAGACATCAAGCATGTCACAAACTGGGGGATACTTATTGGGGTATTGGTCTGGCGGTTTACAGCGTGCAGCGTGCAATGCGCCATTACAAGAATGTGTCAGGAGGCATGGACGGTTAGAGATGATGGTAAAAGTGGGCAAAGACGTGGTCATGTGACAATCACTTACACGAACCCACTACTCCATTACTCCACTTCCTCCACTTCCTACAAGACGAAGGTTGTGCTCAATGACTTGTATAAATAGGTTCTTCTACCTATTTTTAAAACAACATAGACAAGCACAGAAAACCAAGTGTTGTCATTCGTATCCAGGAAACACAGATTTGATAGCTTACATCATTGTAAGCCAGTTCCTCTTTATGATACAAGTCATAAACAACCAACACCTTCACAATCTCAACAACTTCTTCGCTTCCCTCCCTAAGATCAACCCCATCTCCTTCACTTTGTGACCGAAGCAAGTCTGGAACGACCATTTATTGGCTTAGGCCAGAATTGTATAGATTGATCTCTCGAATCAAAAAGCACTCCCGTGCAGTGCATTTGTTTAGGGTTTAGATTCATTTCTCATCCACACACACACCCAAAATTACCGAAACCAGCAGAAATAGTTTTCACCCATAAACAACAGTATAAAGCTATTGAGCACGTAAATTTTATAAAGCTATTGAGAACATAAATTAATATGCACACAGATCCCTACCGTAAAACACAAAGATCTTTGCGTTGCAAAAAATACAATGTCGGTAGATGAAGTTGGTAATCATACAAACTCAAGTTACTATCGATTTCAAAGGATGCTTAGCTACTTTGAAAACAACAACTTTATCGATGAATTCTTGCTCAAAACTAAAATTTGAGACAAACCATCCTCGTAAACTCTTCCAACTTGACCATAATCCTTGGAAGCAACCAAGACTCATCTCTATTTTTCCGGCCAAAACATGTGCCTTAATCATCTTCAAAATATGAGATTTCGCATACATTTTACTTGAAGTGTTCATTCAACCAAATAGGCCAAATAGAAAAAAAAAAAAAAGAGTGATACTCGAAGCATATTTACAAACATGTGGAGTTGAAGAAGAATTTTAAGCGACAAAGACTAAATAGATCATGTTATGTTCATTCAACCAAACATGGCAGCAAATCAATTTTGTAATCAACCAAATATGGATGCAATCATGAAAAAGATGAAAACAAATTTGTTAAGAGAAAGTTCAATTCACTTTATTACCTTAGTAAGATCAGTGGAGAGTGAAATATGTTGATATGATTAGAAGAGGTTGCAGGAAAATTTGTTGGAGGAATTGAAATTTCAAAGAAGTAAACTAAATATTTCTACCCCATCAGATTTTTCTATTTCTCTTTCAAATTTTCATTCATTCTCTTGTTCTTCTTCGCAATAAAGTTAATCACAAAATTGTAGAAGAAATTTATGGTTTGTATTGATTGGGATCAAAATAATGATATAAGGGTTCAATAATGAAAATAGGGTTAAATAATGGAATTGAATTAATTGATGACGATGATAAAAATGGACGGAGGCGTTAGTTAAAGATTCAGAAGGAAGAAGAGGCTGGTATGAATTGAACTGAAATCGAAACTGAAGGAGGTGGTGGTGCCGTGGTGGTGAGTATGAACTGAAATCGAAACTGGTGTTGAAATTAAATTAGGTGGATGGTGGTGACAGTGGAGGTGTTGGATCTATGGTGGTGGTGATGTTGCTGCTGGTGGTGGTCATGGTATCGTCGGTGAAATCGAAGAAGAAAATCTCGATTGAGAAAGAAAGCAGGCGAAGAAGAGAAAAGAAGGTAAGGGAGAATTCGATTATTTTTGCAGATGTTTTTTAGATAGATAAGTAGTGAATAGGTTTTTTTCCCTTGGTTTGAAAAATATTTACGAAAACGTATGCAGTGGTCTTAGAAACACGGAAGGCTATTTTAGTACATTCATGTGCGACGGTGGAACAAATCGAAATTAGGCATTTTGCTTTATATTATAGATTATTCTAAACCTAGAAGATATTAGTATCCAACCTCACTTGATAAGGGGCGTCAACCTTTAAGGGTTTCTTAAATCAAAAATATTTGAAGTTGTCATATAAAATTCTTAAATTTCAAATGTGGATATTACAGATATAAACTCTCATCTCACTGTAGGATGAAATGGCAGCAACAAAAGAAGAATGTCTATCATGAATATGTCTTAGAATGGAAGTTTTAGCGTAACCCTTACCACCTACTCCATAATTATATCCATCAAAGTTTTTAAAAGGGCAGTGACAAAACTGATCATCCACGTCATCATTATCATTGCAGTGAGAGATCTCTTGAGAAGGTGTTACATAGGAAGTTGCATAAAGGCCTGCAGAGGACGGATCATCACAACTTACTCGAGAGGGTGAAGTGGCAGATGAGGATGAAGCTTGGGAAGATGATCGTCTTGTTCTTGGCATGGTGCAGAAAGGGTGAAGATGAAGAGAACTCATAAGAGTATGAATTAGAGTTTAGTGTATGGAAATTTGAGGTTTCAAACCAATGAAAACTCAAAATACCATACAAGAAAACACTAATTAAAACCTTCACAGGGGTAGAACCACAGAAATCCTATTCAATCACCCAGAAACACACCCCTAATACAACTTCAATTTCACATTGAGACGAGGGTACCCAAATATACCTCAATCTAAAACTTTTCCACCTATAAGTCCTTTCTCCGAAAGTGATTGTCTATGGACTGAGTCGAGACAATACAAAAATCGGTTCACACTTCGTGTGATTGTCTATGGATACGATATCGAGACAATACAACGGCGAAGTATGTTTACTTAATAAAAAGGTTCGGACTTAACCAAACATAATAGGATTACTTATCAAGTAAATAGGAATTAACGTTTGTGTATTTTACTTCTAATTATAATAAAAACAATTATAATTGTGAAAATAGAAAAGTAAAAGACATAACAAGATTTTGTTAACGAGGAAACCGCAAATGCAGAAAAACCCCAGGACCTTGTCAAGAATTGAATACTCTCAGGATTAAGCCGTTATATACAAAATCAAACCAACTTCGTATAGTTGAGACCAAGCAACTAAACCTATAGTTCACCTAGTTCCGTCTGTATTCCCACGCCTCCAACTTATGAATAAGTCACGTACTTGGAACAATTCCTTTGGTTCGTATTCCAAACAAGTAAAGGAACAACAAACATTTGGTAGCAACTCTTTTCAACCAAGTGATGCGAGTTCGACAAAGGCTCTTCTGTTTATCTCAATAAACTCCTTCGCGAGTTCTTAGATCTATCTTATTATCAACTACCGAAGTAATTGTTAAGATTTTGCAATCAATACTTTTAATCACAAGAATTGTATTGATGCCGATCTACACAAATAATCGATTTAATCTACCACAAGGATAAACCGATTATAGTTGGATCCTCTATACCGAAACAAGTATTGTGCACACCAAAGATTATGAACCCCAAATCAGAAATATTCAATATCTTCTTTGTCTTTAAATCTTCTTAGATCTTCAATAAACACCTGCACACAATAAACTTGAATCTCTTGTGATCAATCAACCACGTAACTGAGTCTCATTAACAATGGATTATCACAAGACATCTTTAGATCTACAAACAATCTAGATCCCCTCGTCGAAACTTCGATCTAGTTTGAGTGAATCTTATATCGAAGAGAAGATTCTCAAGCATAAACAAACTAGGTGCAATCAAAGTTCAACCACCGTTATTCAATCAAATCAATCGAAAACAAAAGATAAACCGCAATTATCTAGTTTCCACCAACGATACTAATAGAGCTTCTCAATCCCAAAGAAGTCTTTAAGGCGAAGGCGTAGAAGAGATTTCGCCTAATTAGGTTATTCTCCTCCCCAAATAGGCGGCTTCACCAGTAACAGCACAACTGAGATAGTTCTTGCTGTACGAAGGATTAGTTTGCTTGAAATGCAAACTTTCATATTTATAGACCAAGGAAGTTTGGACACCAAGGAATTTCCAAAACCGAAAACATTCTCAAGATATGCAATATATTCCAGATTCGGTTTCCATAATTCTTGGAAATATGTTGTCCAAATAATGATCGAAAATCTCTTGGAAAATCTCCAACTAGTAAATGCACATTACTAATTTTTATTTTCCTAAAATAAAATTAAAAATCTTAAATAAAAGATTCTCAATTTATTTTATTCGATCCGGGATTTTCTTCCTTTAGCTATTAAGGAATAACTTTGAACAATTGAAGATTAGCGTTACTGCACATGTTCAAAGTATGTCGACATCCTTCATACTTACAACCTTGAAACCGATTTGCCACACTTCCAAACAAGTTTAGAATTGGTTCATATGAATTTCAAGAACTATGTGATTTATCAAGAACACTCAATCACAAATCATGGGTTTTCACGGTTCTACCAAAACAAGTTTCGGTTCTACCTCCATGTGAGTATTGTGCATAGTCACACTAGCTTTCCAAAAATTCGGTTGACTAGGTACTAGGATCGGTTCCCCACATATATATGGTATCTAACTTGTACTTGCTACAAATGTCCATAAGATCGGTTCCCCTTTGCCTAAAAACATGTTGCACATGTCCATAGGATCGGTTCCCCTTTCTGCTAAAAAATTGTTGCACCTCATACAAGGATCGATTCCCCTTTGTGATGTGTTGCACCTCTTACTAGGATCGGTTCCCCTTTACCCAGAGTCGGTCATACACAAAATCACAAACTCGATCATACCATCTCAGGTGATTACTTAAGATCGGTTTCACTAATAAAAGTCATACCAATATAAAAGTCAGGCCTTTGTGAATAGTTTTACCAAGAACATAAACAAGTCATGAGCGGTTATACTAATCACACATATTGGTTATTCATAAGATATGCAATGAATAACAATACCAATAATGCCTGGCGATTTCCTTTTCGATTCACAAAACAAGTTCATGAATTTATGATAGGTGTAGAATACACCGTATTTACTATCTAGTAGTTTATGCTTTCTTTGCTATTTTTCGTGTAAATTATGTATTTTACGCTTGTTTTGAGTTTTATAGCTACTTTGGAGTCGCACGGAGGAAAAGAAGAAGAAATCACCCAATTTGAGCCAAAAGGGTAAAATTGTCATCTCACCAAGGAGGGAATACTATATGGAGCCCACCAAGGATAAGGGGTGACTCAAATTATCGAAGGAGGGACAATAATAGATAAGGGGAGGTCAAAAGAAGGGAGTGAACTCGACCCATACCCAAGCCCACATGTCCGATCCATACCCATATCCAAGCCCACATCACCCTATCCATATCCCGCTCCCACGCCCGAATCCACCCCATTTAACCCTGACTTTCATATCCTACCCTAAATCGAGAAAAGTCTCCCAATCATTCATTCCATTCTCTCTGAAATCAAGAGAAGAAGAAAAGCAGCACTTGGCTGTATTTAATCTGTCCGAGAGGTCTAGAGATAGGGATGAAGCCATGGGTTCGACTTGTTCAGGGGATTAAGAAGATCGAGAGCTCAGAGATGAAGAAGCCGCTGGAGATATTCATGGTGAGAAATGGGATTGAGAAATCAGAGAGGGGTTTGATGCTATTATTGTTCTTGAGATAAAATTCGAGATCGATTGGAAGAGAGGATGACTGAGATTTGCAGGAGGTGATGTTGATGGCTGCAATCGACTCGGGAAGAAGGAGATAGAGTCACATTATGGGGTTTTGAGCGGAATTTGAGAAGGGGCTTTGATTTTGAGTTGCGGTAGAAGATTGATAAACCGGGGGAATTTGTGGTTGTTCGATGGAAAGGAAATGGTGGTGGCGGTATGAATCGAGCTAGGGTTTGATATGAAGAACACGAGATGAAGAGGAGCTCGTAGAGAGTAGATCGAGAGATGGAGGCAATAGAATCGGAGATTGAGTTCGGTGAAGAACAGAAGATGGGTCTCGTTAATTGAAATGGGCTTTGTTCAATTGAGATAGGAGAGATCGAATTGAAGGGATTCTCAGCGATGCTAAAGATGGGTTTGATTTGAAGGTTACAGATCGAGATGTTGCTTGCAATGAGCTTGGTAAGAAGCGGGATGGGTTTTTTGGTGGTTTGGATTCGGGGAGAACATTTGTTCTTTGTGGGTTGTCGATTTGGGAAATGAAGAACAAAGCAGCAAGGCAATTGTGTTGAGTAAATTGAAGTAGATGTATGTTAGGTTTGTTACAGGGCAGAAGAGAGGCCTGAAATTGGCCGGGAAATCCTGATAAACAAAGAAACTCGCGGTTTCCCGTACCAATGAGTTAACTCGCGATGACCGATTCAAACAGATTCAAGCTGGTCTAACTCAGCTCAGTCAGACGAGTCAGCCACCTAGGGAGCTGACTTATAGCTGACTCGTCTAGCTGACTCTTCCTTCCCTTGACCGTTGACTGACGACTGACCGTTAAATTTGACTTTTGACCGTTAGTCCTAACGGTGGACTGACGGAATATTCCGTCGAATATTCACTTGACGGAGAAATTTCCAGGCCGGCGTGACGTTTTCCTACTGGATTAAAACCACAATCCCGCTTTTCCGCGAGCTAAAAAATTCAGAATTTTCTATGGACTTCTCTCATGGGTGTGAAGACTTGGGCTAGGAATTGGATGGAGAATTGGACTCAAATTTGGAAAGAGAAGGTGGAAGAGTTGAGAAAAGCTTGGAATTGGAAATTGAATTGCAAAAGGAAAAGGATTCTACTCCTTGGAAGAATTGGAGAATGTTGAAGCCTATAAATAGAGAAGTTTTCTACAACTTCTATACACCTCTCTACACACACATCACTTGTGTTTTTGCTTGCTTTTCTAAGATTTTTCTTTTTAATTACTTGTGTGAATTTGAAAATTCTTCTTTTAATAATTATTATTTGTGTGAATTTCAAAAACATGAGTAGCTAAATTTCTTATTGATTGAGGATGAATTCCTAGTTCTTAACATGATTTGAGTTTTGTTTTCAATTCTATCTTGAAGTTTTTCACATGATTATCGATTGTTTTTACTAATAGAGTGATCTTAAAGACATTCATGATTGATTGATAGATTGTTTGGAGTGCACGCTAAATTGATTTGTTAATTGATCTATATCTAGTATAAGTTAGGGAATACGTAATCGTTTCCGACACTTTACACAAGTAGAAAACACGAGACCTTGCGGAGGGATTCCGTGGAGCAATTGTGTGTAGAAACAACGCTAGAAAGTGAACCAAGCGAACCGAGTTTAACTACTAGTACTAAACCTAAATTCATAAATCTTAATGCATTCCGGAATTACATCTTGTAAGCGGACCTCAAGGTGGTTCTTTTGAATAGAATCTGATAACTAAGCGGACTGTTACTCGGTGAAATTAGGGATTTTGGGGCTAGCTAAGCGGACTGCTATCCTACTGGTTGGTGATAATCTGTGACTAATAACAAGTAGAAAAGAACATAACTTTAATCATTGTTTCAGAACGAAGAAGGATTCCTTGATCTTGTCTCTCTTATTGCTTTCATCTTTCAACTTTCGATTTCAATTGCTTTGTTTATTTTTTTATTTTGCTTTTTTACACCCCCTTTCGTGACAACTTTTACAACTAAGATCTCTTGCTCCTCGTGGGAACGAACTTGACTTCCATTATATTATTTTTAATTGAGTGGAAACATTGATTAATTTGATTGCACCTACGACACGCATCAAATTTTGGCGCCGTTGTTGGGGAGCAACGGGCGATTTTTTAGTTGTTTTTATTTTTCTTTTGCTTTATTCTTGCTTTGTTAGATTCTTTACCGTATCTAACTTAGTTTGTGAGAATCTTGTTTGGTGTTATACCTTTGGTGAATGCTTAAAGGGGTAGACCGAGTCCAATACGTCTTCGATCCCGGCACTCAACTACAGGATTTCATTCGTGCGATTAACACTCCACTTTCTCCTTCTTCATCAAGTGATTCGGACAAAGAGGAAGAAACAATGGCTGATCGTACACTAAAGGACCTAGCTTCTCACAAGCTTGATACACAACAATGGTGTATCCAAACTAACTCAACCTTCGAAATCAAGCCGGGGTTGATTAGAGAGTTACCAAAGTTCCATGGCATGGTGAATGAGGACCCAAACAAACATCTTATGGACTTTTACACCATAGTTATGGCTATGCTTCCATCGGAGACTAATGCGGATGGAGCAATGTTGAAAGCTTTCCCGTTTTCTTTGGCGGGTAATGCTAAGGAATGGTTATATTATTTGCCTTCCGGAAGTATCACAACATGGAATGGGATGAAGAAACTTTTCCTCGAGAGATATTTTCCCGCATCCAAAGCTACTCAAATTCGCAAGGAGATTTGTGGATTGAAACAACAAGTGGGAGAATCATTGTATGAATGTTGGGAGCGATACAAGAGGTTGGTGGCAAGCTGTCCACACCATCAATTTAGTGACGTTATGATACTCCAATACTTCTATGAAGCTCTCCACTCAAGTGATAGGTCTCTTCTTGACGCCGCGGGTGGTGGTGCACTAATGAACAAGACTTTGACCGAAGCTAGAGAGTTGATTGAAAGTATGGCGGCAAACTCGCAACAATTCTACACAAGGGATGAACCAATCGTTAGGCGAGTACATGAAGTTAGTGATTCATCATCACATCTTGATCAAAGGATGAGTAACATGGAGACAATGATTCAAAGGATGGCCGCGGTAATTATTCCGGATGGTGAGACCGAACAAGTGAATGCTTTATATCCAAATCAAAGGCCAAGGTACGATCCATACTCCAATACCTATAATCCCGGGTGGAGGGATCATCCTAATTTTAGTTATGCAAACAAGCAAGCGGCGGTTTCTAATCCATATGAGCAACAAGGTGGTTTTCAACAATCACGCTTTCAACCTCAACAACAATTTCAACCACAACAAGTCAAGGAGCGTGATTCTTTGAATGATGACAAGCTCAATGCGTTAATGCAAGGTATGCAAGGTCTTACTTCTATGCTCCAACAAAGCCAACAACACCAACAAAAGACCGATTCGGCAATCAAGGAGTTACAAATTCAAGTGGGGCAATTAGCGACCGATGTGAACTTATTGAAAGCGCAAGCGTCCACAAAACTTCCTTCACAACCAATTGTTAATCCAAGAGAGAGCGTTAATGCGATTACCTTGAGGAGTGGGAACCAAGTGGAGCAACCAAATCAACAAGATAAGGTGTATGATGAGAAAGAGGAAATTGAAACCGCACCAAAGGAGAAAACATCTCCAACCAACCAACCCGAGGAGACGGTTCCTACTTTCACAACTCCAACTCCGTTCCCTAGCCGATTTGCTAAATCAAAGAGAGACTTGGAATACATGGATATTTGGGAGATATTTAAGAAAGTACAAGTCAATATTCCACTCATAGAAGCTCTTCGTCAAATTCCTCGTTGTGCAAAGTTCTTAAAGGAGTTGTGCATGAAGAAGAAAAGGTTGAAAGGGAATGAAGTCATGAGTGTGGGGGAGAATGCTTCGGCGTTTATTCTCAAGAAACTCCCACCAAAATTAAAGGACCCGGTAGTTTCAATATACCTTGCACAATTGGTAAAAACGAGGTTTACTCGAGCTTTGCTAGATTTGGGAGCGTCGGTTAATGTTATGCCTTCCTCGATTTATGATTCTTTGAATCTCGGTCCTCTTAAGGAGACCGGGGTAGTTCTTGAACTTGCTAACCGATCTAATGTTTACCCGAAAGGGATTGTTGAGAATGTTTTGGTGCAGGTTAATGAGCTTGTATTTCCGGCCGATTTCTATGTCTTAGACATGAATGATGAGAATTCTTCCAAGTCTACACCTTTGCTTTTGGGTAGACCATTCTTAAGCACCGCCGGAACAAAGATTGATGTCCAAAATGGCACCTTGACCATGGTTTTGATGGTACACTCATCCACTTCAATATCTTTGAGACAACGCGATACCCTAGTGATGTGAAATCATGTTTTCCTGTGAAAGAGATTGATCCGGGCTAATGAATCTTGCAAGAGCTAAGTCGGGCCGTCGACTTTAAAACAAGCGCTTAATGGGAGGCAACCCATCGGTTTTGTATTTCTTATCTTTTGCTTTTTGTTATTTCTTTTTCTTGTTCCTTATCATGTTAAAATTTCCCACCTTGACTTTACTAGGAGGATTCAATTACATTGAGGACAATGTAAGGTTTAAGTGTGGGGAGTGGTAAGCATGTTTTTAAAACAAAAATTACAAAAAAAAAAAATTTTGAAAAAAAAGAAAAAAAAGTTTTACTTTAAAAATTCCAACTTTTAAAGATTTTAGAGTCACTAGCATACTTCTAGGTATGTTTACATAGAGATTTTGACCGACATAATTGAACTTGGAAATGTTAGAGAACTACATTCGGATTTCTTGTTTGTTTGAGTGTTAAATAATGGATTTAATCATGCCGTGATGCGAATTTGGTGCAGGGAGAAGTGCGTTATTAGAGTTGCCGATCAATTATTAGTGGAGACTACCCGTATTCATATCATGAGAGGCACCGACCAGAAATTTTCCATCTACTAAAGAGCTTCTTTTGAGTGTGTGTCACCGTACGTAAATTAGGGTAGAATGGTGAGCTACCCAACCTCCCACCAATAGAAGCACTACTCTTTGATCTCTTGAGTGCTAATTTTGTCAATCATGAGGGTGATGTTCATAGATGAAAGCTTCCTTCTTGTAGTTCGATTTGCAGTTAGCACCATTTTCTCTCGCGACAACAACGGATCCATAGAAACACATTCATCATCAACAAGGAGCGACATCAAAATCTACAAGGAAAGTTGGAAAAGTTTAAGGTTTACAAGCAACGGAATGAGAAAAAGAGCAAATTTCAAATTCAAGTAAAGCAACATACAAATGAGCGGAATTCACATATATGTTGAGGACTTACAATACAATGAGGTAATTTTATATTCAAGTATGAAGACTTATTCATGAAAGCGAAGAAAATTAAAAGGTGAGAATTTTTGAAGTTTATGATTTCAAGACGATACAAGTTGTGAAGAATCAAGTGGTAAAATACTTCTCCCACGGCCATGGTTTATTTTGTATTTAATTTCTCTTGTTTCAAAAAAAAAAAAAAAAAAAAAAAAAAAAAAAAAAAAAAAAAGAAGAAAAGAAAAAAAAAAAGAGAGAAAAACAAGAGAAATATCTGTTCTTATTTTTATTTAATGAGCCGTGGGAAAGGAAAATTTATAAGGAAGTTTCAAGCGACAAGGATTTTAAGGTAAAAGAGTTACAAATTGTTAAGGATTTATGAAATTCAAGGGTTTATCATCAATAGTTGAAACCGAAGACGAGGACCATGAAGATCAAGATGAGGAGCGGAAGACGTTTCTATTGGATGCCGTGAGAGTGGTGTTATCATAATTGGCGATCGGATGTGAAGGTAAGTAAGTAATCTCATCCTCGATAATAATGGTTGATTTCCTTTCTTAGAGATCGTTAAAAATGGTTTTTCAAAATATTAAAAGATGTGGGTTTTTCAAAATATTTCGGAAGTTATCCTTCCCACCATTCAACGTGTTGCAGGAATTCTCTCTTCATTCCTACCCGCACACATGTGAGAACCATAAAAAAAAAAGTCGTCTTTTTGAGTGCAATTATCATAAAATCCTTAATTAGTGAGGCAGAAGTCGAGGCGAAATGCTTATTGATCGTTTCTCAAACACGCGTTCTCTCATTATGGGGTGGTTATTTCTCACTCAACATTTAAGAATGAGAATATGTTCTTTAGTATTTCTAACTTCTTATTACTAGCATGCGTAAACTCTATGTCCTCATAACTCTTTGGATGCTTGTGACGCTTGAACGCTTTGAAGTTGTGAGTTTTTAGTTTGATTTGCTCGAGGACTAGCAAAGTCTAAGTGTGGGGGAATTTGATAGGTGTAGAATACACCGTATTTACTATCTAGTAGTTTATGCTTTCTTTGCTATTTTTTCGTGTAAATTATGTATTTTACGCTTGTTTTGAGTTTTATAGCTACTTTGGAGTCGCACGGAGGAAAAGAAGAAGAAATCACCCAATTTGAGCCAAAAGGGTAAAATTGTCATCTCACCAAGGAGGGAATACTATATGGAGCCCACCAAGGATAAGGGGTGACTCAAATTACGAAGGAGGGACAATAATAGATAAGGGGAGGTCAAAGAAGGAGTGAACTCTGACCCATACCCAAGCCCACATGTCTGATCCATACCCATATCCAAGCCCACATCCGTACCCTATCCATATCCTGCTCCACGCCCGAATCCGCCCCATTTAACCCAGCTTTCATATCCTACCCTAAATCGAGAAAAGTCTCCCAATCATTCATTCCATTCTCTCTCGAAATCAAGAGAAGAAGAAAAGCATTGCTTGTTCTTATTTAATCTGTCAGAGAGGTCTAGAGATGGGATGAAGCCATGGGTTCGACTTGTTCGGGGGATTAAGAAGATCGAGCTCGAGGAGATGAAGAAGCATTTGGAGATATTCATGGTGAGAAATGGGATTGAGAAATCGAGAGAGGGTTTGATGCTATTATTGTTCTTGAGATAAAATTCGAGATCGATTGGAAGAGAGGATGACGAGATTTGCGGGAGGTGTTGTTGATGGCTGCAATCGACTCCGGGGAAGAAGGAGATAGAGCTACATTATGAGGTTTTGAGCGAATTTGAGAAGGGGCTTTGATTTTGAGTTGCGGAGAAGATTGATAAACCGGGGAATTTGTGGTTGTTCGATGGAAAGGAAATGGTGGTGGCAGGTATGAATCGAGCTAGGGTTTGATATGAAGAACACGAGATGAAGAGGAGCTCGAGAGAGAGTAGATCGAGAGATGGAGGCAATAGAATCGGAGATTGAGTTCAGTGAAGAACAGAAGATGGGTCACATTAATTGAAATGGGCTTTGTTCAATTGAGATAGGAGAGATCGAATTGAAGGGATTATCATTGATGCTAAAGATGGGTTTGATTTGAAGGTTACTGGGATGAGATGTTGCTTGCAATGAGCTTGGTAAACAACAGGATGGGTTTTGTTGGTGGTTCAGATTCGGGGAGAACATTTGTTCTTTGTGGTTGTCGATTTGGGAAATGAAGAACAAAGCAAAAACAAGGCAATTGTGTTGAGTAAATTGAAGTAGATGTATGTTAGGTTTGTTACGGGCGAGGAAGAGAGGCCTGAAATTGGGGAAATCGATAAGCAGGCGAAACTCTACGGCTTTTCTGTCCGTGAGTTAACTCGCGATAGACCGATTCAGCCAGATTCCGTAGGTCTAACTCCGCTCGGTCAGACAGTCACCACCTAGGGAGCCGACTTATAGTGACTCGTCTAGCCGACTCTTCCTTCCCTTGACCGTTGACTAACGACCGGCCGTTAAATTTGACTTTTGACCGTTAGTCCTAACGGTGGGTCGATTGTGAATATTCCGTCGAATATTCACTGACGGAGAAATTTCCAGGTAATGGCGGTGGCGTTTTCGGTCAAATTCAAGCCCACAATCCCAGTTTTCCACGAGCCAAAAATTCCAGAATTTTCTATGGACTTCTCTCATGGGTGTGAAGACTTGGGCTAGGAATTGGATGGAGAATTGGACTCAAATTTGGAAAGAGAAGGTGGAAGAGTTGAGAAAAGCTTGGAATTGGAAATTGAATTGCAAAAGGAAAAGGATTCTACTCCTTGGAAGAATTGGAGAATGTTGAAGCCTATAAATAGAGAAGTTTTCTACAACTTCTATACACCTCTCTACACACACATCACTTGTGTTTTTGCTTGCTTTTCTAAGATTTTTCTTTTTAATTACTTGTGTGAATTTGAAAATTCTTCTTTTAATAATTATTATTTGTGTGAATTTCAAAAACATGAGTAGCTAAATTTCTTATTGATTGAGGATGAATTCCTAGTTCTTAACATGATTTGAGTTTTTGTTTTCAATTCTATCTTGAAGTTTTTTCACATGATTATCGATTGTTTTTACTAATAGGAGTGATCTTAAAGACATTCATGATTGATTGATAGATTGTTTGGAGTGCACGCTAAATTGATTTGTTAATTGATCTATATCTAGTATAAGTTAGGGAATACGTAATCGTTCTCGACACTTTACACAAGTAGAAAACACGAGACCTTGCGGAGGGATTCCGTGGAGCAATTGTGTGTAGAAACAACGCTAGAAAGTGAACCAAGCGGAACCAGAGTTTAACTACTAGTACTAAACCTAAATTCATAAATCTTAATGCATTTCGGGAATTACATCTTGTAAGCGGACCTCAAGGTGGTTCTTTTGAATAGAATCGATAACTAAGCGGACCTGTTACTCAGTGAAATTAGGGATTTTGGGGCTAGCTAAGCGGACACCGCTATCCTACGGTTGGTGATAATCTGTGACTAATAACAAGTAGAAAAGAACATAACTTTAATCATTGTTTCGTAACGAAGAAGGATTCCTTGATCTTGTCTCTCTTATTGCTTTCATCTTTCAACTTTCGATTTCAATTGCTTTGTTTATTTTTATTTTGCTTTTTACACCCCCTTTCGTGACAACTTTTACAACTAAGATCTCTTGCTCCTCGTGGGAACGAACTTGACTTCCATTATATTATTTTTAATTGAGTGGAAACATTGATTAATTTGATTGCACCTACGACACGCATCAATTTACTTCCTTAAAACAAATGTAAAACATTGTTTCCTAGGATGAAATCTTCACCTTATACCCATACATAATCACAATAGCATTCAAACGATTATGTCGATATCTTATCTACAAAGTTTAATGGTTAAGCAATAAACCTCGTATTGTATTCCTTAATACTATGTCTAACTAGAGTGTCATTCATGCTTCGCACTTTTGTTTTCAATATTCACGACTTGAAAGATACGTTAGGGAATGAAACAGTTCAAGTCAAATATCACTAACCTCAAGTTGAAGGATGATGTTGTCATTGTAGCTCCTTACTTACTCACTTCTTCAAGTCTTCGCAATACTTGTAATGTCTCATATACTAATACTTTCAAGCTAACCTATACGAAGTTGACTCTAGTACATAATCAAGCGACTCTTAAAATGAGTTTTGGCTCACTAAAATATGACAACCAAACTTGACATACCAACGCTTGGTGGGTTCAACCGAGCTATGCTCTAACAATCTCCCCTTTGTCAATTTTAGTGACAAAACTCTTACATCATATGGATAAACAAATTACAAGAATTCATTACACATACGCTTGATTCCCGAATTCAACAAAGACAATAACTTGTATACATTCAATCCATATATGTCGTTGTTTACATTATAATAACAAAGCTAATACCCCCCCTAAAGGTAAGATAGGTAGATTTTATCAATCCGCACATCTTTGTTATTCCCTTGTAGTCCATATTCTACAAGTATCATATGATATGTTACTCCCCCTTAGTCTATGCTTTTACTCTTTCGTTTGATAAACGTTTAAGCACCATTGTCCTTTCCCTTAGTGATACCAATCAATATAAATCAATACCAGTATCACTTGTTTACTCCATATATTTCTCCCCCTTTTTGTCACAAAATGACAAAGAAACGAAAAAATAAAGGACAAACCGAAAAGGATCTTACAAATCTCAAAATAGACTTGCAACCTATAGAGTTAAGCACGAGGGTTCCACACACCATTTTTGATAACCAACATCAAAACCTAAACTACAAAGTAATTATGTTTTGATATGTTATCAAGGAAACAATTTCCCGAAGCAATTTTCCCTAATAGTTTAGCAAACCAAAAATCAACTAAGTACTTTAGTTCCTTTGCTAAACCGATTGTCCAAATACAATCGCTTGTTCGATAAGACCAAAATAAAGATAAATCTATTTTTCTCATCAGGTTCTAGTTATCCATATAACTTAGACCTTTCAATTTTAAACAAGACAAGTACTAGGTTAGTTAACAAGCATTTCTTGTTAAGGCATTCGATTAGACTTGAATAACCGAAACATCCACTTTGATAAGTCTAACTAAGATCAGAATTAACTTAGTTTCTCTTATCCGGAATCGAATTGGACTAAAAAATTCATCCCATAAACCTTTTCTTTCGTTAAGCCATAAACAATTCATACAAACCAAAATAAATCAACTTGCATAATTATTCACCTCAACTGGAAGCAATTGAAACAACATAGACATTAAAGTACCGCAATTGCACCGAAATTTTGTAAGCCTAAACGATTGATATCACACAATAAAGCAAGATAACAATAGTTTTTCTTAACCGGAACCAATTGAATCACACACACATCCATACACACATAATGGAATAAAACATCAATTGTACCGAAATTTTGTTAAGCAAAAGCAATAAATATATGAAATAAAATCAGGCTTTTCTTAAACAGGAAAATGATTAACTAACAAACTCGTTACCTCAAATTTCGCATCCTCTTCTCCAATATGTTTGCATCTTCTTCCAGGGAGAATTGATATCGAAATATCATTATGTTGTCATCCTTATGCAAAACAAAAGTATAACAACAACCAACCTTTACCAGAGAAAGGTTGAAAACCGGTTTTTAACTATTGCAAGCAAAAGTTGAAAACCCTCGAAACACATATGCTTTTATGCTAAACCAAAACCGATTCAACATATTGTGACTTTTTCACATATTGTTTCTATCAGAACCCCTCATGATTCTTTGATAAATCCTACCAACATGGGCTAGAACTTAATCCTGCTAAATCAAAAAGTCACCCAAACTATAAGGGTCCACAACATTATGAGATCGAATATCAAGGTAATAAAACCGAAATCAAACATCCCATAAACATACATAGCAATAATAAAGCATTCAAGCACAGGCTATGTAAATCAAAAACTATCACAAGAAAAATTATAAATCAAATAATTTTATTCATAATAATAAGATAGTTTTACTCATAAAATAGACCTTACACAATTATTGAAAGAAATCAAACATTGATGTCTATTTTCCCGGATTAAGTATTACAGCATATAACTTAATCTCTAGTGGTGCTCTTGTTGTTCACTGAGGTTTTTTCAGTGTTCAAACTTTTAAAGCATGTCTCAAGAGACTTGTCAGCAACCACTTCCTGTTTTTCAAGTTCATCAACTAGAACACCTCTTGTTTGAACAATTCCCTTTTTTTTTTTTTTTTTTTTTTTTTTTTTTTTTTTGAAAAGGCAACGACTCAAATAGGAAAGTTTTTCTACTAAACTGAAACAAAAACCTAGCCTAAACTTACAAAGAGGATATCGCAAGTTTTAAGAAGTCATAGAGTTAAGGTTAACTCCCTTTTGTTTTTCTATAGTTTATCAAATCATAGAAAGATGCTTTCACATTGATATCACTGGATATCTCTAGATCCTTTTTGAGCCTAAATACTAGACATTCATAGTCATCTTTGTCTAAGATTAAAACTAGGATTGTTTTTCTTAGAATCTGTTTTAGATGACTTCCTTTTGAATACCTTCTCGAATTTTGGTATCAACTTGTAGGTGGATTTTGAATGAAGGTTCTTCATTTCTAGTGACATTGCATCTTTCCATCTTGAAACATCAGATCTCATATCCCCTTTGATAAAAGTATTACCTTTTCTATTATTTTTCTTTTTAGAAAAGTTTCTTTTAGGATATGATTTTGAATTTTTGTGAAAATTCGTTTGTCTCACAGGACAGTGATGATCTGAGAGGTTTTTGGAGATGACATTGTTCAATTCTTTAGATACAAATGATAAAGCATTTTGTATCTTTCGAATTTTACAATTCCTTTGCATATGACCTTTATCTCTACAATAATAACAATGCTTATTGAAAGGAATAAAGCTTTTAGTTTTACCTTTATGAGACGTTCGGCTACTATGCTGATCCTTGGTTGGAGTCTTCTTCTGACTGTTATCGGAAATGGTTTCCGTTGGAATATCAGTTGAGCACTTAAGTGTCTCAGGCGTACTAGCTTGTTCAGGTGGATTTTCTGGAGTGGATGAGCTAACAGCCTTTACGAATTTTACTTCCTTGTTAATTGACAACGTATCAATTCCATCATATCCTAATCCACGTTTGTCGCCATGACTTCTTCCTGCATCGAACATGGAAGATAAATTGATTATGCTATCATTGAGTCTTCTTAGCCTTTCAGCTTCCTCTTCTAAGACCTTGATTCTTTTAAGAGCTTCAGCTAGTTGATCCTCAAGAGGATTTTTTATGAAGGAATCCGACTCATGTTGTTCGTTACTCGTTGATTGTTGAGAATTAATCTTTGCTTCTAACTCAACAAGTTTCTTATTCAACAAGTAATGTTTCCTATTGAGATTCTCAAACTCAAAAGTTTTTGAGTGTAGACTTTCTTTGTAGTCTTTAAGTAGATATCTGGAATTCCGATATCCATAGAAGAAACCAGAAAATATTTTTCTTAGTTTCCTATTTTCTCTGCTGAGAGGAGCAAGGAGTCCAATTACATCTGAGGAAGACAGTTTTTCTGTGGAGACAACTCCTAGTAATGAGGAAAATTCAGATAGATCATCTTCAACATCTTGATCAATTTTTGAGTCACCATCTTCAGAATCTCATCAAGTTGCTTTGTAGGAAAGTTTCCAATCACCAGAGTCTACATTATAGGGCTCAACTTGTTCAGTAGATTCATAGAAGATGTTATCTTAAAGTGTAGATTTTTCATCTTGACTTACTGTTGATGGTGGTTTTTAGATTAAGGTTAAAATCGTAAAACTTTGCATCTGATGTGACGTCACTCTGCAAGGAAACAGAGCCACGTGTGCTAACCTCTCCACTGGCATATTTATTGAGCCGCTCAATATACTTACATGAAATTTATCTAGACTGGAGAATCCCAGATGTTCTGTAAATTTCGGCGCCTCGCGTATATTCACTTAATATAAGTGCATCTTAATGCCTTCTATGCTATGTTCTCCTATTTGAACTCTTAATGTTGATATGGCATGACGATATGTGTTCACTCGCAGTGTAGAGTAGCACGAATCTCCAAGTATCAAGAATAAGATTTTTGCATAAGGTATTCAATCGTAAAAGCATCTTTTGCTCTCTGGCAACGAACTTAAAAGAGCTCTGTGTCGACACATAGAATTCAGTCAATCGTCCCGACTAACTTGCAGAAGTTAGGGTTTCGCGCCTCGCGCAATATACCAGACCTTGCTTGTCAAAATTAAGCCTAAGAAAACTAAGTAATTAATCCGCCATGGATTAGCAGGTGCAAAACCTCGCTCAGAATAAGAAAAACAGGGAGCCGCAGCAGCAAGAAGAGGCGTGGCCATGCCCAAGGCCAGCTAGCGCCATTGGCCACGCCCCGACCCTATTTCCTCGACCAATCAGGTCGCTCTAAACTCGCCACACTCTCACCAGAAGTATAGTCGCCTTATGTTTGGCCGGCCCCCTTTTTGGGCCAATCAAGTTGCTCCGAACTTGCCACCATACATTAAAGGCCAAACGCACCCTGTCGCGCCACCATACTAACTGGCAAGCCAAACGCGCCCTACCACAACAACATATTGGTCGGCATGCCAACATGCCACTCTACCGCTGACAAGCAACCTCGCAAACATGCCACTTCGTGGCAACTCGCCATAGATAGCCACCCATGGCAATTCCTACTCCCATGGCCATTTCCACACTATGGTCTTGCCATAGTTCCTTTGGCAAAGCCATGGAGCCTTTTGCACAAAAAGTAGCGCCATGCCGTAGCCGCACGCCACGTGCACTAATTAGGGTTTCCGCCAGCCAAAACCTAATTTGAGCAAATTGCTACCAAAGCCAAATAACGTTCCGGAAAGCAATGGGATTGGCGTGGCAACATGGCCAATGTTGCCACGCCACATGTGGGTCCGACTCCACGGAGCCTTGGCCACGCCAATCCTTAATTCTTCCACGGCGCCTTGGCCACGCCAAGCCCTAATTCTTCCATGGCGCCTTGGCCACGCCAAGCCCTAATTCTTCCATGGCACCTTGGCCACGCCAAATCCTAATTCTTCCACGGCGCCTTGGCCACGCCAAGCCCTAATTCTTCCACGACAAATTCTTTCACGGCACCATGGCCACGCCAAGCCCTAATACTTCCACGACGCCTTGGCCATGCCAAGCCCTAATTCTTCCATGGCACCTTGGCCACTCCAAGCCCTAATTCTTCTACGGCAAATTCTTCCACGATGCCTTGGCCACGACAAGCCCTAATTCTTCCACGACGAATTCTTCCACGACGCCAAACCCTAACTTTAGCCACGGAGCCAATTTTTAGCTTTGGCCATGCTGCAACATCACTGGCATACCACTATGTCGCGGCTACTAGCATGCCGATATGCCACGTCTACGCCATTGGCATGCCGCTATGCCATGGCTACGCCACTTCTCTATACAACAAGATGTGGCCATAATCAATGTCCATCCTTTTTCATGAGATGCAATCTCGGCCATCCAAATTCGCCACCGAGGGCGATGGACTTATGGCAACTCTTAGGCGACCAACCGCCTAAACCCGGAGAACATGGCTACGCCCAGGCGCCACTTGCACCATCGTGCCACCGGCATGCACAAGTCATGCCGCAATTCCACTGCGCCATTGTAACACCCCGTGTTTTTAGCATGGCACATGCTAAAAGATGCACCATTTTCTTATGATGAAGCTTCATCCAAAGCTTCCTTTGCATGGTGAGATGCATTTGGCCCCGGGGCCATATAAGTGCCAAGTAAGACACATCGCATATGCATATTGGCTAAGGAAAATATGGCATTAGTTGGAAACTACATTGGCCAAGAGCCAATCTTGCATCAAATGATGCATTAGGTCGATTGGGTAGATGACCTTGAAAATGTACAACCAACATGGCCGGACATCGGGTTGGCGGTGGGCGGCCAACATGGCGGACATCGGGATGGCGGTGTGGGCGGCCAACATGGCGGACAGTGGAGGCTGGCATGAGCCGGGAGCGAATGTCTGGCCTTCTTGGCGGTCATTCGAGAAATTCATGGCAAGCGCCATGAATAGTGAAGCAAGCATGTCAATATGCTCCCCTTTCCATACTTGTAGAAATTCCATTAAGACATATATAGGGAGGGATAGTTGGTTGTAGGTGCATATGCGGACTATGTACCAAGTAAGCTTCATAACTTAGTAGGAAGAGTATAAATGATGCCTAAGGCTCATTTATATTTGCTTTAGCCTCGCGAAGATGGCATTTGATGCTTAGGCATCGTTATGCCATATCATGGACAAACATGCATCACTTGGATGCATTTCGATTTGAACAGCCTATACGGGGACTAGGCCATTTCCATTATTGCTTGGCCATGGACTAACAAACGAGTTGGAATAAGTTGCTTGTCCCTTCGTGATGAACTACGGTCTGTTCTTGATCCCTTTAGAGTAGGGAAGGGTACGTAGGCAGCCTTGATGAGTTGCGGCATTGCCTGGGTCCAAGACGTTGGCCCTCATATCATCTAAGCTCGGTAGCTCGGCGCAAGAGATGATTGTGGCAGGATTTGATGTGGCTTAGTTGCATGCCAATAAGTGGATGCTCATACTTCCGATCAAGTTATAAAGAGTTGGTAAGCGAGGTAACGTAGGAAATGGCAAGGGCTTGGTGCGGCCTACGCCAAAGTCCAAGGCTTATGCTGGACAAGACACGGCAATGTGAGCCCGGTTTGCTCAGCCTAGCTAGGAAATTCGGTGATGAATTCCCTACGTAAAGGCAAAGCGAGAGATGCATGAAAATGCATTGGCATTGGCCTTATGGCCTTAAACCCTTTTGCGGGACAAGGGTAAGTTGGAACGGTGTGGAAGCTAAGTTAGCTGCGTCATGCTCCACGAGCATGCTTGCAAGGGAAAATGGACGTGGATTTGCCTAGCCTTAAGGCCCGGATCGTAGCTTCATCATGGCGCACCGGGGGAGTTACGGCCTGCGGGGCAACGCGCCAAATGCGTAATTTTCCGGTCCGTCACAGCCATTGTCATGCGCCAACACAATGTAGCCACAATCAACGACTACCCTTATTCATAAGATGCGATCTCGGCCATCGAAGTTCGCCACCAAACCGGTAAGCTCGCGACAAGTTTTAGGCGACTAGCCAAAATGAGCCTAGCATCACATGCTATTTACCTGCGGCAAGCCTTTCGATTTTAACTTGCCATACGTAGCAAAGTGCTACATGTTTTCCACGAAAACACTCGAGACATCAAAATATGTCACGAACCTGGGATGCTCATCGGGGGTATTGGTAAACGGCTATTTACAGCGTGCGGCATGCAATGCGCCCGTTACAAGAAAGTGTCATGAAGTAGGATAATTAGTGGTGGTGAAAAGTAGCAGTGTAAACAATTCATTTCCTTCATCATGGAAGCGTAATGATTGGCGGTTACACAATTCAATTCCCTCATCATGGAAGCATAACATATGACAGTTACACGTTACTCTTTTCTTCCACCACTCAATCGTTTCCACTTCCTACGAGACCAGGGTACGTTTCACTATGACTTGTATAAATAGGTCTCACCTATTTCCACCAAACAAAAAAATTTTGGTCGGGAGAACAATACAACATCCGAGAAATCATCGATAGCTTTTCATCCGGCTAGCGATTCCAACTTTTCGATACAAGTCACAAAACGCCTACACTTCCAGAATCAACTATTGTGGTCTCAACATTTTCTTCGCTTCCCTCTCTAAGATCAACCCTTCTCCTTTACTTTGTGACCGAAGCAAGCCTGGAACGACCATTTCTTGGTTTAGTCCAGGATTGTACAGATTGATCTCTCTAATCAAAAGTACTCTCAAAAGTACATTGTTTAGGGTTTAGATTCGTTTCTGTTGTTGATGGTGGATTTTCATTTAAGGCTAAATTTGTAAAGGCCAAAATTATGGGCTAACATCTTGCAAAAGATAAAGCCATTAGTAAGTGATGAATACTTCTTCACTTTACTAATTCGCCTAGAATAGAGCATGTGGCAACAATCCCAGTATTCTGTGAATTAAATACACAAAATTCATCCAGGTTGGAGCATGTAGCAACAATCCCATATACCATGTGAATTTATACCATTATTAATTAATGCATGACCAACCTTGTATTTCGTACTCATTCTGGTGCGGCATGACGGTAGAGTGTTGTTCTCGTGAGAACAACACGAACCTCCAAGCATTAGTAATAAAACATGTACGAAATACCCTTACAGGCTACAACTCTCGGTGTGTTATACTAGCCCGATTGAGCATATTTTTGAATCTAGACTGTCCATATCAGTCTCGGAAACAATCATGACAATGCAAGTTGGCCGCACGATTTAACTAGCCTAGACGAACCCTAGCAGGAGCAGGCATCCACAACAATGACCACCAGTGGGCCCCTTAGTGCCATGGACGGTCAAGTACAAGTCACGCCCTCCAAACAACCACCAAACACCAGCCTGAGTTGGATGTCCAAGGCTGGTATGGGAGCGGCTTGGAGGAGTAAAAAATGCGGACAAAGGCTTCCTACGGCAGTCTCAAATCCATCACGTCCATTCATCTTCGCCGGCGCGGATCTCCCTATTTCCGGTCGGACAAGCACAGTTATGAACACCGGCGTGCCCCCTTTCTACCTGCATAGCCGACCATCTCACGACCTAGCCAGGAGGTAAAGTTTGGCCGGCGTGATGCTTTAAGGGTCGTGGGAAATTCCACTAAGGGTCTTAAATCGATCCCGACCATCCAACTTCACCGGCATGTTTGGATGGCTTAGATCAGACCCCTAGCCATCAGACAGGTATTGGCGTGATCACCACCGGCCCAATGTGGGCCCCACATGGTCGGCCTCCCCAAAGGAGGAGCATAGCTTTCCAAACCGTTAGGTTGAAGTCGTGTACACACGACCAATCCAAAAACCTAATTAGGGTTTGCGGCATGTTACATGTGTAAGCTAATTGATCACGACGTCCATCTTCGCAAGTTTGGACGGAGGGTGTAGATGTAGACTTAAAAAGTCCCGAGCATGTCAACATGATCATCGAGGCCCACCTACACACATGGCCGATCGACCGAGGCCAACCATGGTGGATATCTCGAAATGCGCGCCTGAAGTAGGCATGGTGCGCGGTTTCCAACTCCTTTACAACATGGGATTTCTGTTGTAAATTGATCTCAACCGCTCCTCTCTTTGGAGTCAAATTGAGTGGCCTAGATCGCACCTTCATGGGACAGAGTGAGGTACTGGGACGTGTACACCCGGCATGCCGTCTACACACACATGCCCGGTCGGTCCTTTCCAAAACACCTCCCATGCTTGGTTTCGACCAAGTGAAGAGTGATGCTTGCGCACCTCTTGAAAACCCTAAAACTTCATCAACGGTCGCGAGATGAGCGTCACGAGATCATCTCATCCGTCCAACTCTACCTGACTTGGTCAAGCAGCCTGGTTAGGAGTTAAAGAGACCAGCAAAGTATCACCACGATCACCGTCCACCACTCTCTTCCACATGAGGTGATCGGCCAAACCGGGCTTGCACTGCATAGCCTCCAAACGATCACTCGAAGATGGCTGGACATGATGCTATTTTAAGACACTTAAATTCGTGACTTACTCCGTTAAGCCTTAAAACAGCGATGCTTCATATATGCTGAATATACTCGATGCAGTACCTGCATAGAATACACACGATACTTCACAAGTATCGACTTCCTAAATAACTTAGTTATTTAATCTAGCATCACATGCTACTTTATGTGGGTCCCACGATCCACACACTCGAGACATCAATCATGTCACAAGTTGGGGATACATACTGGGGTATTGGTATGGCGGTTTACAACGTGCAGCGTGCAACGCGTCATCACAAGAACGTGTCAGGAAGTCATGGACGTTTAGAGATGACCGGAGAAGTGGGCTAGACTGGTCATGTAACACTAACACAACTACACTACTCCATCACTCCACTTCCCACGAGAGACGTAAATAAGGCTCAAATGACTTGTATAAATAGGTTCTCCTCCTATTTCCAAAAACAACGAGAACAAGTCCAGACAATGAGGCAAGTGTTGATACCAACGTATTCAAACACCGGGCGAGAAGCTTACATCCCGTGCAAGCCCGTTCAGCTTTACGATAAAAGTCATACATAGCCAACACCTTCACAATCTCAACACCTTCTTCGTTTCCCTACCTAAGATCAACCACATCTACTTCACTTTGTGACCGAAACAAGTCTGGAACGACCATTTCTTGGTTTTAGGCCGGATTTGCAATTCATTTCTCGAATCTACAAGCACTCCGTGTAGTGCATTTGTTTAAGGTTTGGACTCATTTCTCATCCACACACCCCAAATTACCAAAACCGACAGAGATAGTTTTCACCCATAAACAATTGGCGACCAAAGCGGGAGGTTAATCTCTCGGTTGTAAAGTCAATTTCTTCGAAATCCGATTCAATTTCATTAATTTCAAAAAATGGTAGATCTTAGAACCAATTCAATCAATAATTCATTTCAAGATGGTAGAACTCAGGTCTGGATCAACAATCAATCCTGATGGAGCTAGTACGGATAACACTTCCGGTGTCGATGTACCTGTCAGTGGAGCTATCGTGGTCAATACATCTCGTGGAGCCGTCACTTTATCCCCAACGCTAGCGGAAGCGTGGAGACATTCCGGAGGGTGTGCGCCTCCCATCACCAAAGCCCGAGCGGCCGCAAATCCAGCATCTCCTCAAGTGTAACACCTCCGGTGGTCACGAGCAACAACTTTCACTCCTTAGGTAAGCACGAGAGCTGGGGGACAAGAGGAGGACCACCGCCCATTACCATTGCAGACTTGATAGAGAGAAGCGAGGAGAGATTCTTGCTAAGACTCAAGCGGATATGGCGCGGCATCGGGGAAAAGAGGTACTCACTTTCCTTAAAACTTTAACCGAACGATTACCACAAGATTAAGCAACCTTGGAGCCGCAAGGGATGCCTTATTTTTTTACCCAGAGCGGCGTTTCCCACCGGACCACATGAGTGAAGAAGCTCGTGTTGCTCCGAGCAAGAAGAGAGGACCGACCATCCAACTTCATCACACGTGAGGACCTGGAGCGACTTCTCCAAAAGTGAGTCAAAGAAAATCTAATGGATTCACACCAACATGTTGCCCGTACCCTCAAGATATGCAACTAATCCCTCTTCCAAGAGGATACACTCTCCTCAGTTCTCCCTCTACGATGGTCGGGTAGCTTTCGTGAACACGTTTCTCGATTTTGGAATCCTTGGGGGAGCATGTGGCAGGATTAGAATATCGCAACCTCAATACTTAGCGAGAGTAATAAACGACTGACATCGCGATGTAGGATCGAGAATATCGCAACCTCAATACTTGATGAGTAATAAACGACAACATCACGAAGAAGTCGCGAGGAAGTAAAATAAATGGCGAATGAATGGCGACAACGAGAACACGAGGAAAGATGTGAAAAT
>JAJJWW010017382.1:0-31403 GCA_023531295.1 Papaver armeniacum
TGCTTTATATGAAAATATTGCATCTAAAATTAGAACACTCACTCAGCTTGTTGCTAGGCTACCCACCAAGGCCTTTGTATGATTGATTTCAAAAGAAATATCTTGATTTGTTCATAAAAAAAAAAAAAAAAAAAAAAAATTAGAACATTTACCTTTTTTTTTTGTGTGGATATCTTTCAAACACAAAAACAAGACCAACTTAGACGGACCCTAACCAAATCAGGTGAATACACATTTAAGTCTTTGTATGATAAATTGAATGAAACATGAACTGATAGTGTCAGCTTATTTTTGCCTGAGTCTTTTTTGGAAATCTCTATGGAAATTAGATGTCTCTCAAAGAATTAAACTGTTTTTATGAAAATGTTTACATAATGCGCTTTCTACAAACTCTAAGCTATTTGGAAAATTAAAGGACATAGATCCATCTTGTACTATGTGTGGAGTATAAATTGAAACTACTGAACATCTTTTGTTCCATTGCTTTTATGCTAAGTAGAGTCTGGGACTCAGGAACTCAACACCTAACCCTATATCATTGAATCTAGATACTACTTGTAAGATTCTTGACCTATGTAAAGATTGGTTTAACAATGTTAGACAAGAAATTTCTACATAATTAATTCTTACTAAGATGTGGTTCATTTGGAAAGAAAGGTGCAATAGAGTTTTTGAAGATAAATCTGAAACCCCCTATAGTCTGGCCTTAGAAATCCACAGGCACATTTCTTTTTGGTCTAATAGGAAATGCAAAGCCAGTAAGAATAAGAAGACTACCAAGAAGATACCTAACCCTACTTGGCTAGCACCCCAAAAAGGTTCTTTAAAAATAAATGTGGATGCAACATGACTCTCAGAACTTCTACCATCCAGTTTTGCTTTAACTATGAGAAATGATACATGGACATTCGAAAGAGGAAGATCATGATCATCAACTAGTCCAGACCCTAAAGAAGCATAAGCTATAAGAATATTGCAGGCAGCAACCTGGGCTAAGGAGAAGGAGCTCAAGGATTTTCGCATCGAAGGAGATTGTGAAAGCCTTTTCAATTATCTTAATGGAAAGAACTCAAACATTTCTTGGCGCAGTAGAGCTATATTAGATGAAGCAAATAGGATAGGAAGACAATGCACCAACTTTTTGGGATTTCATTTTGTTCCTAGATTAGGAAATATGGTTGCCGATACTCTAGCTAAATTTGCACAAACTTTAAATTCAGTTTAAGATCTCCATTTTGTATTCAACACCATCTATCAATAGATAAATCAAATATGTGGAGAGTTAATCAAACCTCCATTAGATGGCTCTATTACTGTTGTAATTCAGACTCCTTCAGAGTCTTAAGTTTTTAATGAAATATCTTATTCACCAAAAATAAAATAAAAGGATTGACCACAGAGAAATTGTAGGATTACAAGAAAACAAATGAGAGAAGTAAATTTTAAACTTTTTATGCTTCAAACGAGGGGGGAAAAAAAAGACTCAAATCAGAGGCAGAACATGATTCTAATAACTCTCATTTAATTAGAATATGTAATTTATTCTAACAGAAATCCTCCAGATGATTTTTTGCAGCCTTTTATTGTTACTCACAAAGTGGTAGCTAGGATGCATAAGAAAATATTAAAGATCAAAGATGGCATACAAAGGTGCGACATAATAGTTTCTTATTCGCACCCAAAATGAAATCCACACACGGCTGATATCATCAATTGTACGGTCTGATTGATGTACTGTTTTACCACAGGGTCCTTCATAAACATGCAAATGCATGATTGACTGTTTTCAATCCCTCCACAGCAGTCGGCAACTCCTTTGAGGCTTGGATTCCTAGCTAGTTCCATGCAGGGTAAAAAAGGCACGATACTGCAACCACCCACAGGTGTGCAAGCAGATTTAGGTGATGGAACAACAACCATGGAGGTACCGTGGACTTTGTTCAGCATCAAAACAAGAGATATAAACATTGCTAAATAGTAACAAGTCGAGCCGGTCTTCATTTTCGATTTGATGCACAGAACTTATAAGGATATGAACCTTCAGGCAATGAGTTCTTCAAGCCAATTTATAATAGGGGGAGAGGGCTGATGTCAAGAGAAAGCTAAACGTATAAGCCTTCCAGAAAAGCGTGCATTACTAGTGCGCTGCAATAGGAGTCAGTTGTGCCGTGCACTACTCTGAATTTGAGAGAGAATATAATACCACGTCCGTGAATTGGAAGCTTCTGCCATATCATACTGATTTGCTTAAGATTGTAGACTCTTATTTCCAGTTTTAATAGGAGTCTATGGCTCAATTCCTGTATGCCATATTGCCAGCTGGTTCTCCATGTGTCACTCTCATAATCTCATGTCATGATTTTAATAATACGCAATAATTCTTCAGTCACCCTAACCAAACATTTTTCTTGGTTATCCTAGCTATTACGAATTCTTAAGAGGATTTGTCCCCCAACTGCATTTGTTATATGAACATGACAAGTATTTTAGGTTTATAACAGACAAACAACTAATGTTTACGCTTCATGGGTTCTCCTTTGTTGAATCCCTCCAAAAAATAGTTGACAACTTTTTTTTATCTATTTCTTAAACCCAAATTTGAATTTGACTTCAAGTTCATCCAACTAAAATCCTCCGTAACCTACTCTCAACGGTGCTGCCTTACTGCATTTGAAATGATGTTAGGCCACGTAACCACGAGTCATGTGTAAATACTTTTTTAAGGCATAAACGTTCAGCCAGAGGCTAGTATCTTGAACAGCCCAATCAGTGCAGAGATTTTTCTGAAACAGAGCTTATGCGTGTATCTAGCAGTCCCATAGAAGATGAAAATGCAATGCAATAAAGTGACTACCTTTCCAAGCTCCGGTCAGATCATAACATATTTAGTTCATCTTTTAACACCGTTCATTGCAGTTATGATAAGAAAGATAGGTCGATTTGTTTTGTGACATTTTTTTTTTTTTTTGTATTCATCAGTGGAGAAAGTGCTTTAAAATCAAATGATATCTACAAAATGAAACACCTGTTAGATTCCATGAGGATTGAAGAAGAATTTCTTTATAATTTTGAGTCGTAAACTTAGCCTGTATCAGAAGCCATCACAGACTATTCACAGTCGTAACATTGTTATCAAATCGAAAATAGATTTAATTTGCATGAACGACATTTTAAGAGCACAGAACAAAAGGATTGTAACGTTCAATTAAATTGTTCATAGTTATTAATTTATTGAATCATAGATATCATTATTGTTATACAAATCCCATAGAAGATCTTAACAGACATTTTTATTGTTACTGTGTACATATACACATAGCGGTAGCTAGCTAAACGCATAAGAAAGTATTACAGATCGGCAATGGCATGGCGAGATAGACTGGAGCGGTTTCTTCCTAGCACTGAAACGTAAAGCCACACATGCCGTGCATCATCATTTGTATGTAAGGAGTAATGTACTGTTTTACAGTAGGGTCCTTCATATAGGGGCAAATGCATTGTTGATTATCCATAATGCATTTGCAGCAGGCTATAATTCCCTGAGGGGTTGGATTAATATCTAGGAAAATACACGGATTGAAGTTTGCCATATTCTTGCAATCTTTTTTTTGGCCCTTCTTGAAATCATGAGTTGATGTAGAGGAGGGCTTAGCTGCTGCAAAATCATCCCTGGAGGTAGCATGGACTTCGTTTAGCACCAAAACAAGAGAAAGAAACATTGCTAAAAAGATGCAAGCTGAGCTAGTCTTCATTTTCGAAAACTATGATGTTTAGGAACTTGAGAGGCTGTGAGTTTGAAGGCAAATAGGTTCTTCACCATTTATAATAGCCCACAGGTGGTGATGTCAAGAGAAAGCCAAACTATATTACCCCTCTACATAGATAAACGTGCAAAAATTACTAGTACATGTGGCAATGGATGTTCACCCATAACCATACACTCCTTTTGGTTTATTCTGGCAGTTGCTAACACTTAAGAGATATGTCTTCAAACTACACTTTGTTATCTGTTAGTTGTCACAATTGCTAGTGTGGAAACTACACTACGGTACTTTGCCCGTCTTATTTCCAACTACAACGGGCATCTTTTATTTGCGTAATCATCGGTGAATTGGGACATTTAGCCTGGTGACCTGGTCCTCTATGGAATGGAAAACGGGTAAGAGCAGTCTTCATGAAAATTATGGTGGAAGTACCCAACATAAATACAAAACAACATGAAAAATATTTTGGAACTTGTGCTCGCAATTTATCAACGGCGGCCACTCGTTTAGTGTTTCTATCATCATTGTAGGACAGAAATTACATTATCCAGTGGGGGAAAATATATCTGTCTCTCTATTCTGGATTTTCACTTTTTTAATTTTTAATTACTAAATACATGTCAGTGTTTGTATGTCAGAAATTTGTGTATACAGGGCGTCAGAAGATTTGATGCTCCGCCAAAACTACATAGTCAACCGAAAATGATACGCATCCCCCACTCCCATCCTCTACTCCCATCAACAGTCTGAAATAGAACTCAAGTTGCTAAACACTCTAAAATTGTCAGATTTGTCAAGACTCAAGAGACTTGACGCTTTAGGTTGAATTTTAAGCTATAATTCACGTAACCTTGGAAGATAGCCTGGAAAAAGCTTGTCCAACTTCGAACCGTTGATCTTCCACGTTTTTCATAGCTTGGATTGGACTGCACCATAACCATCTTTGTTGAATTCATCAGTGAAGAAAGTGTTTTAAAATAAAATGATATCTACAAAATGAAACACCTGT
Organism: Papaver armeniacum; assembly: GCA_023531295.1. Classification (NCBI taxonomy): domain Eukaryota; kingdom Viridiplantae; phylum Streptophyta; class Magnoliopsida; order Ranunculales; family Papaveraceae; genus Papaver; species Papaver armeniacum. The sequence goes on from JAJJWW010017382.1 coordinate 4,774, forward strand.
TTCGCATTCTACAAGGACTTTTGTAACTCATCGAAGAAGAATTTCTTAATAATTTGAGTCGTGAAATTCTGCATATGCTTAGCCCGTGTCAGTCAGAATAACATGGTATTGAGAGTGGATCAGGTCATTTTTATAGATGGTATTGAGAGTGGATCAGGTCATTTTTATAGAATCGGAATTAGATAAGAACATAACAAAAGGATTGTAACGTTCAATTAAACTGGTCATAGTTAATTTATTGAACCATGGATATCATTATTGTTATACGAATCTCATAATAGATCTTTAACAGACATTTATTGTTACTACTACATATGCGTACACATAGCTAGCTGAAGGCTTAAGAAAGTGTTGCAGATCGACAATGGCATGGCGAGATCGACTGGAGCAGTTTCTTCCTAGCACTCAAACTTAAAGCCACATGCGCCTTGTATCATCATTTGTATGTAAGGAGTAACGAACTGTTTTACAGTTGAGTCCTGCATATAGGGGCAAATGCAAGATTGGTTATCCTTAATGCATGTGCAGCAGGCTGTAAGTCCCTGAGGGGTTGGATTCAAATCTAGGAAAATACACGGATTGAAGGCTGTGATATTCTTGCAATCACCATCTGACCTAGAGGAAGGCTTAGCTCCTGCAAAATCATCCCTGGAGGTAGCATGGACTTCGTTCAGCACCAAAACAAGAGAAAGAAACAATACTAAAAAGATGCAAGCTGAGCTAGTCTTCATTTTGGATTTCGATTGTCTAATCGCTCACACTTACAAAAACTATGATGTTAGGAACTTGAGAGGCTGTGAGTTTGAGGTAAAGAGGTTCTTCACCATTTATATAGTCCACGGGGGTGGTGTCAAGAGAAAGCCAAATTATATTACCCCTCTACATATACAAACGTGCAAAAATTGCTAGCTAGTTTATGTGGTAATGGATGTTGACCCATAACCATACACTTCTTATGGTTATTCTCGCAGTTTGTAACACTTTAGAAGGATATGTCTTCAAACTACCATTTGTTATCTGTTAGTTGTCACAATTGTTAGTCCAAGCACAATGATACGCCATTTTCCTTAGATATCCCCTATTTGTAGGGAAATCCATCTACTATGGTCTCCCATGTAGCTTAAGTGTGGGAATATCTCTTAGCTATACTTAAAAGTGGATCACATTTGATCCCGCTTGTAGAGAAGAGAAATCACACGGATACTCAATTTTCGTGTAAAAAGCTATGATTTTCAACATATACTGATTATACGTTTCTAATTTTCACAGTTTATCTCTTTTTCACTATTTTGATTTACTAAAACTCTTTAGTGGAATTACGTTTCCTTCGGTATGTTTGGTTGCCAAATCCATGGAATCACGTTTCCCACTGGAATCAGTTGACCAGTAAATCCTCCATGTGGAGTCCGACCCCTCCCCCTAAGATTTGCTGGACAACAATGCTAGGTTGACCGCGAAGAATGCCGCAGAAAAAACCGTGTGAGAGATAAAAAAAAGGTGGTGGGTCCCACCATTAATCCCACCCCCAGCAAATCTCCCCCCAGGGCTCCCCTCTCTGCCGTTAGATCTCCCTACGGTTTTTTCTGCGGGATATTTGGTTGTCAACGTAGCATCATTGTTTGCTGGGAAATTTATCAAGGGATTTATGGACCCACTTTTTTTAACTTTAAATCTCATATATATAAAAAAAAATAGATTCTGCCGGTTATACCAAACATTATATGGGCTTTAAAACAAGATAATTCTATGAATCCTAAGAATTTTAAATGAGTTACCAAACACACGAGGGATTTACATCAATCCCAGAATTTGTAATCCCATGGGACTATAAATCCTTGAAATCGTGAATACTGCAAACAAACCCACAATATTTTGATTTACTAAAACTCTTTCTTTTACTTATTATATCTCCTTTTATTTTTTTACTCTCTTAATCGTCTTTTAATCTTTCCAAATATCCACAGTAAAATATTTAGAAGAAAAAAAGGAAACCGAGTTTGCGTTTTGTACTATTTACACGAAAACTGTTTAGCTAAGAGAAAAAGGATAAGGGTGACCATTGTGAAGTTGCCTTAAGACCCTTTTTCCTTAGCTTTAAATAAAATAAAGGGTGATCATTGTGCTTGGCCTTAGGGTGGAACTGTACTTGCACGTCTTATTAGTTATTACCAACTGCAACATGCGTCTTTTATTTATTTTATTTTTCTTAGCAGTCATAAATTTTATTAATAGCTTGAACGAAAACAAATTTGTTTTTCCGAAAAAGGACCTAAAGGGACCCTCTAAAGTGTAAACAAGTTACGTAAGGCCAAGCACTACGGTGACCTTTTCCCCTTAGCTATAGCTTATTTAAAGCTAAGGGAAATGGGTCTGAAGCCAACCTCATTATGTCGATGTGACATCCCTTAACTATATTTAGTTTCCGCGCAAGTATGAGTATCCATGTAGTTAAAAAAGAGTAAAAGTAAATAAAAAGAGTGAAAACGAAAAATATTAGCGTAAAATAGGGAAAATCAGAAACGGATACTGAGTATCAGTTGAATATTACATGAAAACTCAGTTTTCGTAAAGTGAAAAAACAAACGGATACTCAGTTGCTATGTGATTTCCGCTCTCTACTACCCGGATCAGATGTGATCCACTTTTAAATGTAGCTAAGGGATATCGCTACATTTAAGCTACATGGAAGACCGTATGATTGGATTTAGCTACAATTAAGCTATAGTGAAGGGAAATCCTTCACTAAAGTGCTTGGCCGAACCCACATTTGAGAGATACCGCTACACATCGAGGGATATTTTATTTTTTCGTGGCGATATCCCCCAATTTCACCACCTTATTTTAATCTAAAACAAAGACCCCTTTATATGAGCCGGGAAGTTCGGTCTACCCTAATAAGAAATGAAAATAACCTTGTCCAAATTAACAAAAAACTTGGACATAGTATCACCGGTGAAGTTAATTTCTATGAAGACATGCTTAAAAGAAATTTTAAAATAGCTTCTCTTTATTCTTCTCCATCTTCCAAAACCTTCAGAGGCATCTTTTATTTAGTATCATTAGTGAATTGATATATTAACATGGTCCTCTATGGAGCGGAAAATGTGTAACGGGCGATTACAGTTCTACCCTAGAGTAGTTCCATGCAAGTTATTACCAACATCAAATTACATATTCTGAGTTTATTGAATTAGTGGAACGAACATAAATAAAAAACAACATAAAATAATTGATCTTTGCATCGTGTAAAACAAATGTTTACAATTTCAAAAACCCGGTCCTTAATGGAGTGGCGAACAACCAAAGAGTTTGCTATTTGTGTTATAAATGCCTTCTAGCTTCGGTGAGCCCAGATTTCCTGCAATAAAATTCTTATTACGTCTCATACATGTCGTGAACCAGTTTCATTGGCACACCAGAGTAGTTGCATCGATACCCTCAACATTGTCGTAAACACTACCGCGTCCCCCAAAAATACAGTTTTTCCTATGGAAAAACAATCAGTGAAGATCTACCGATTCCTCAACATTCTAAATCATATCCATATCACCCTCTCCAACTCATGCCCACAATGCAACTATAATCTTGAAACAACCGCTCACATTCTCCTTCATTGTCCAATTGCCATGGCCTCATGGAACCTCCTTCTTTCCCAATTATTTGATCCCACAAACGCCTCACAAAATTATAACAATATAAAAAACCCCAAATAACATTCTCCCAAATCCTGCAAAAAAAATCCTCGTGCATGCATATGTGACAACATCATTCTACTTCCTTTTCTGGTCCCTATGGATAATCAGAAACAAGATAATATATCGCCAGAAGGAACCAAACCCATGAAACGTGATGCAAATAGCTATTAAACGTCAACATGAATAATCCTGAACCCAGGACAACCTCCCTCCTATATTAAGTGCGATGCATCCTTATTTAAACCTCGCCAATATGATAGCCGAAGCAATAATATCTTAGTAGGCTAGCTCAAACTTAACCTAGAATGGATCAAAATCAATACGGATGGGGCAAGTCGGGTACACCCTAGATAACATGAACATATATCATTTGCGAAAACGCAACGTTTACAATATTTTTTGCGACTGCGTAACCTTTAGGTATTACTACTGCTCCCACAGCCGAAACCTTGGCCATGCTCATCGCATCCAAAATGACGACATATCGTGGTTGGTTAAACAATTCAAGACAAACTAGAAAAATCTTCAGAGATTCCTGACATCATATACTGAGCCACCGTGATACATAAGCAAAACGATCGCTAAAATCAAACTAAGAATATCCCAGATCCCCTACAACACCATCCCTCACATATACAAAGAAGACAAGGCGGCAGACAGATTGAAAAATCATGCTACAAACATCAGCACATTGGGAAATCTCTCAACAACATTTTGGGATCATACGGTACCACCTTGCATAAATTTTATCATAATGAATGTCTCATTGGGTACAATGTACCGACGTGTAATCTCTCTTTAAGTATTAGTAAAATTTCATGCTTCTAGAAGAAACAAAGGGTAGTGAAGCATATAAAAAAAAAGAATATACAGACTAGTATGAAGAGAAACCTCAACACACACTTGATGCAGTTCCGACAAGACCAATACTTAACAGACATGTATATAAGCAACAAGACCAATACTTGACTAACGCGATGTTTAGGATAATAGTCTCATATTGACCAAACCCCTAGCTTATTGTCACATGCCCATTTAACGGCCTAAAATTATCATGGGACATGACCGACAATACTCCGTGGTTCAGTGAATCAACTTCACCCACAAGTACTCAGCCTTGCATACTTGAAACAAAATATGCACTTGTCTTCACTCTTAAGGCTTTACGCAAAGGAAGTCTCTCTTCTTTCTATCTAACTCCTTATGCCCCCATAAGCATTAGAGGTTTACCATACATCTACCCACCATCTACCCACCAACCTTCCCACCATCTCATGTGCTTTAACTACACATTTTATGCCAAATTATTGATTTTACTTTTTTGTAGTATAATTGCTTTATCTAATTTAACTTGTGATTTTAGGTAGTTAAATAAAGCTTGGAAATATGGAGAAACAAAAGGAGCAGAGAATTGGTGGTCAGAGGCAGAAAGCAAGAGCTTCGCGGAATGGCTGGGAGAAGTGTAGAAGAAATGTCGTGCAAAAGACAGTGCAATCGGCTTACGCTCGTGATGCCATCCACTTGCAGTTCCTCTTACAGTCTGTTTGCATAGTGCTTAGAAGAAGAAGTGGGATTGATGCTTAAAAGAAGAAGTGGGCTTGATAGAAGAAGTAAACCCAGGGCCTGACCCGTTTCTGTACCCGTTTCGTCAAATTCGCTCAACACCAATTCGCCTCCCCCTTTCTCCCCAAAACACCTTCACGACCATAAAACCTAGTTCATTTCTCACCATTACCTTTGCTGACAACATAACCACTTTCATCTCCTCCTTCCCTACCTCTGTGTACTCTTTCCCATACCATCTCTGTGTGAACCCATACCCCTATCTACCACATCCACCAAACCTCTACAAATCTACCTTTTCTCTTTCCCATTTCACAGTACTATTTGCTTTCTTTGGTGTCTGTATCCTATTGAGATACTTTTGAAGCTACAAATAGGTTCACTGCTTTTGACAAGAGAATCGGGTATGGGAGGTCAATCTCTGAATTATGTTGAGACAATTGAAGGAGTTAATTGCAACAAGGGAAGAAAAGAAATCTGAAATTGTTGGAGTGAAGTATAAGTTGTCGTATGAAATCAATTGAAGACTCCCTCAATTGCAACATGTTATGTGACGTCAATGGAGTGGTTGAAGGCAGTGGAGTGTATTTCAGTTTTTTTTTGGTGAGTGATTGATATCTCAATCCCTAATTTCAGTTGTAACTGTGGAGATATTAAAAACCCAATTTATAGTGAAATTGGTGTATAAATAGAGATTGTTAGAGCATTGCTCGGTCGAACTCGCATGCGTTGCTATCTCAAGCATGTTTATCAATGTTAGTGATCAAAACTATAAGTCTTGATTTATAGTCTATTATAGCTAAGTCTCGGACTAGGATATAAAGTGTAGTTGAGCTCAAGAACTCCATGGCAATCATCATACAAGACGAAGGACTACTCAAGGAACTAGTGGAACTTCATCGACTAAAAGGTATGTGGATACTTGAACTTATCTATCACTCAAAAGTCTATCTACTCTATCTCCTATCTTGAGACAAAAGTCGTTTTGCTATATAGACTTTGATTATACACATTTGCTATTTCGAGCCGAGTTTATCTCGCCTTTCTATTTCTCGAAATATGTGTTGGTAAGCTTTCGCTTTGGCCAAGTTCATCTTTACCTAGTGACGAAAGTCATGTTATGTTTCAATCACTTTGAAAATGGCTTTGACGAAAAATGGTTTGTGAATAACAACTATATAACGTCCTCTAAGAATGTTTCAATGATTGAAATGAGAGTTTAGATTATATAACCAATGTTGTATATAAGCATTGTGTGGCAACACATATATGTATAAGTCCTTTTTCCTTGAACCGAAGTTTGCAAACTTTGTTGATCAAGAAAACCGGAACAAGAGCCGTGAACTCAGTCCGCGAACTGGCGGAAGTTCTCGACCCGAGAAATTCTGATGGAGTTTGAGAACTCCTTCCGGGAACTTAAGTCTGCGAACTTAAGTTGGTTATATTTAAAAATGATTGTTCGTGAACCTATCTATATTAACTAAGGAATGCTAAATGCAAACCGTGGCTATAAAGTTCATGAACCGATTCGAGTGAATCAAATTGTTTTTGCTTTGATTGTGTCTTGTGTAGTTACAAAAGATTTCCTTGCAATTGAACAACTCTCTAACTAGTTCATTTGAGTCATTTGAACTAGTTATGGTGAAGATGAATATGGTTGATATGAAAGTTCTCATATGGCTAACCATTTGGTTAACTATTGTTGAACCAACAAATGTACATGTTTGGGTACGGTTACACAAACCTAAAATCGTGCATTTCATTTGTGTGTAACAAGCTAAGTTTTCGATCCAACGGTTGAAAGATATTAGCTTGAATCTAATCAGGTTTTCATCTAACGGTGAATATTGAATGCTTTGTTACCAAGCTAACATTGATTACAAACCCTGATTTGAAAGACTATATAAGGGAGAAATCTAGCAACTGGGAAACCTAATCCCCACACCTTCCGTGTGATACTAGTTGTATTAGCTAGAGTCGATTCTCCTTTAACCTTAGGTTTCTTCTTGAAAACCAGGTTAACGACTTAAATACTTCATTGGGATTGTGAAGCCAGACCGATACTACTTTCTCGTAGTTGTGTGATCTGATCTTGCTGATTCTATCGTTTTGAGTACAATCGTAATGATTGGCTTGAGATTAATATCTCCGATAGTCAAGATATAAAAGTAGTCACAAACATCTTCGTCTCATCGTTTGTGATTCCACAATTTCTTCTTTCGCCGCGTCGATTAAGATTATTGTGAGGTGATTTATAATACTAGGCTGTTCTTCGGGAATATAAGTCCGGGTTATCAATTGGTTCCTGTTCACCTTGATTTATCGAAAGACGGAACAAAACTTGTAGGTATTTCTGTGGGAGACAAATTTATTTATTATTGTAGACTTTTCTGTATGATACAAATTTGTTTATTAAAGTCTTTGACTTTGGGTCGTAGCAACTCTTAGTTGTGGGTGAGATCAGCTAAGGGAATCAAGTGCATAGTATCTTGCTGGGATCAGAGACGTAAGGAGCGCAACTGTACCTTGAACTAGTGTGAGATTGATTGGGGTTCAACTACAGTCCAGACCGAAGTTAGTTTGTAGTAGGCTAGTGTTTGTAGCGGCTTAATACGGTGTGGTATTCAATCTGGACTAGGTCCCGGGGTTTTTCGGCATTTGCGGTTTCCTCGTTAACAAAATTCTGGTGTCTGTGTTATTTCTATTCCGCATTATAGTTTGTTATATAATTGAAATATCACAGGTTGTGCGTTTGAATCAATCAATTGGAAATCCGACCTTTGGTTGTTGATTGAAATTGATTGATCCTTGAACATTGGTCTTTGGTACCGTTCAAGTGATTTCTCTTGTATTCAATTAGACTCGCAGATTTCTATTTGCTTGAGAAAGAATTGAATCAAGAAAGAGAGATATAACTCTTTGATATACATACTATAGATTGAGTTTTGTTGATTCTCTTAAAAGTATATTGGAGTTTGTCCAAACATATTGCTAAGCGAAATATTGGGTGTGGTTGTTATACCCCCGCCTTTTCAATTAGTATCAGAGCATGCAAACACGTTTAAGACCTCATAAGTTTGTGTTTGTAACGATCTGATTATGGACGAGTCTATCTCTAATAACACACCAGTCCAAAAATTACCAGATGATTCTGAAAGCTTGGATTCACCTGAGAGAACTGTCACATCTAAGTCAATATCTAAACATTCTCTTGATGTAAAAACTGTTGATTGGGAAACACTCCTAGAAGAACAATTGGATGAACTTTCTGATGAAGGTGAGACAGATATTGATAGAGATGTTGATGAGGAAGTCTCAAAGTATGTTAAGTTTTTAGATTCGTGGAAAATGAAGAAGATTACAACTTCACATATCACACCTCTTCTGTCTCCTCTCTGTCGAGAAAACGAGAAATTGAAAAGGATTTACGGTGGTCTTTATGGTCGGAATCGCTCTTTCGAATCAATCCTCAAAGATACCGAGGAAAACCTGAGTAGAAAGTCACTTGAATGTGATCGTGTTTATCAAAAATACTTCTTGTTATAAGAGAAACTTGCAGAAATTGAAGGAAGGATTATCTCCCAGCAAGCAAGTTTTGTTGACAGAGAAAGCGCTTCTCTCGCTCGAGAAAAACGTCTTGAGGCTGATTTAGCTGCTGCTCTTGATAAAATCAAGATGTTGGAAGATGACTTGAAAAAGTTCAAGACTAGTTCAAGCAAATTAACCACTATGCTAGGAGCAAGTAAAAATCATCGTGATACACGAGAATTGGGCTATAAGGGAATAGATGCTCCAAGTATTAGCAAAGAGGTAAAATTTGTCAAGGCTAGTGATTCTTCTCAACAAAAGGTTTCCACTGATGGGAAAAGTGAAATACCTTCACCGACAGTTAAGGTTCAAAAGAACAAAGTATATCAACCTCCAAAGTCAGCATACACGGATCGAGGTAAGAACATTCATTATGTTTGCCACTATTGCGGAAATAAAGGTCACCTGGAAAGGAGATGTCGTTTCCGTATAAGGAATGAGAAACTTCATGATGTTCTTGTTTGGGCATCACAAGAAGTTGTGAAACCAAGATCATATGTTAAGACTAATCCCCTTAACGTTACAGGTTGTAAATGTCCAACCTTTAGGCAAAGGAATCAGTGCTGTAATAAACCTATATTTGCCTATAAACGTCATACGAATCCTTTTCACAATCGTAATGGTTATCAAAAGGATAACTTCATAAAGACGAAGACAAGATCTGATGCTCCCAGTTGGAGAAAGACTAACTTGCAAAAGAATAGTCAATCCAATTCTCTTCCGAGAAATCTTGAAGAAAGTATTGGGAAGAAGGTTCCGGTTGTTCCTAGACGCACTCAGAAGTGGGTACCAAAGAAAGTCAATGATGCTTTGAGTGCGAAAAGAAATGATCTTCCGAGAAAATTCCATGACTATGGAGAAGGCAAGTATCCATGATGTTGGAAGTTAACAGTTTTTTGGAAAAATGGAATTGGATGTGAAAGGTTCTAAAAGCGATCTCTTTCATGATAATCCAAAGGTCACTTGTGGTGAGCAAGACATTGTTCACCCCAACACAACTTGTTTGTGTTAAAAGTGCATCCTCACCAAGGAATGCCCTGTTATGTCACTACACCAAATTCTGGGATTAGAAACAGAACCAAGCCGTTACTAAAATGGGTTGTAACGGCTCGCTTTGTTGCAAAAGTGGGTGTTACATATTTTTCGTAACTGGCTTTGTGGCCGTTACGAACTGGTTAGACGGCCCTCAGAATAAATGACTATGAGCCGCTACTTAATTTTCCACGTGGTAACAAACTCGGGCCGCTATGAATTTTTTTTTGTAACATAGCTGGCGTAACAGCTTTGAGCCACATTACGTGGCATATTGTAACACTTAGAGCCGCATTACGTGGCGATTGTAACAACTTAGAGCCGTTATTTAACTTTTTTTGTAACAAAGAAAAATTATCGCTACCAACCTAGACCTGGTCAAAATTGGTCAACCAGGTCAAGGCTGACCGGCAGTTCATTTTCTGCCGGAAATAAGACGAAATTTCTATTACCCTGCATCACCTTTCATGTCATCCATCATCCACATTCAACAATCAATTCATATCACATTCAATAATCAATTTACACCATATTCAACCAATTCATGTCAAAAAAGAACACAAATTCTTCTAAGTACAATTTTTTTTTTTGTTAAGTACACAAATTCTTCTAAGTACCAATTTTTTGTTAAATGTTCTAAATTTCTAAGGGAATACATAAAACGTACTAACTTTCTACATAGAAACTTACAAAACTTTGCTACTGCTTTATTCTCCAGCCTTTCGATCAAAAAATACATCATTCAAATAACTCGCTAACACAAAAATGTATACTTAGATGTGGGAAGTAAGCAAAAACTAGAAGAGATGACACACCCAATAAACCGGAGCGATTTATGAAGTTATTGTTGCAAGGAAGTAAGAGAACTTAATGACAGACAAACCTATCTCAGAACTACAACCGCATGACCATAAGCATACCAACCTATGTTAAAAACAAACGAAACTAAGATGTTATACCACATACGGATGAAATTAAAAAAAAAAACACCACACACTGAAAGAGGAAAAGTAAAACGCAAACATATATCATGTGATGACGACACTATTTCCCTTGCCAAAATTTCCGTAACAAGACAAAAAATTGCGTCTGAGAGAATCCAATCGAAACACTAGATTTCTGGGGCTTTTCAATCACGAGCACTGCTAGAATTAAGAAAAGCCTATTGCATGATTTGACTTACCTTAGTAATTCCAAAACACAATACTTACTAGGAATCCTATGTATAAATTGGATATACGTCAAGCAAGAGATTCGCATTTCCCACTTCCCTATATAGTTGATTCTGGCAAAGTTTGAACAATGAAAAAGGCTCGCCAATTATAGATGGTTCAGAGATGGGATGATAAGTCTCGCCGATGGTAGAAATGGCTTAGTCACTCACATGACGTATATATCCTATAATATTTACTAGAAGTCACTAGGTGCGAGCAAAATATCCTACAATATTGTGCACCGATATGGAGAGTTATTATTATCTTATGGAAGTGTAAAACTTAAGAAAGGGACCACTGGGTGGTGAATTCCCATATACGGCAGCTAGTGTTCTGTTCATAAGAGACAACGGTGAGTTTTGTTCACAAGACCATCCTAAGTTGGTTGCCTAAGCAAGGATTTGGTTGCCTAAGAAAGGATGATGATGATACTTACATTTTTCACAAGACCATCCTAAGTTGACGACGGATTTATCCCAAGTCCCAAAACCCAACTCGTACTTTACATGAAATCATCACTGCCTCGTCGGGAAGACTGAAAATGAAAGAAAAACTATTAAGCTGAGCTTGCGCATATATATGAGGGAGAATATGTGCTGGTAGTGGCGGGGTTGTTTGACCATAAAAATTCTAGACCATTAGCGACAGAAGCTAGTCAAACTGGCGACAAATACATATCCAAGGACTTGGACAATTCTAACATAATCAATCAAGGGGAAATTTAGCATTTACAAAAATGTGGAATTTCCATGAAATCAGACTAGTTATAAATGCCGAGAAGAAACAAAAATGCTCAGTAAAGTTAAGAAGAGATGATTCAAAATAATATTGCACATCAAGTATGGATCAAACATGGATGGTAAAACTCATGTTGGTATCGTAAAACAAATCAAATTTTGGTCATCAGTGGGGTTTCAATTAGAGAGCTCGTTGGGTCATTTCTACAAACATGGGAAGGTATCACATTTTTACACAATTAGATATTCAAGAAAAGCATAGAGTTTCTGTAGAACAGAGTCGATAATTCATGCGAAAGAAAATATGGCATCATTTTATGGCTAGTTGTGCTGCATCAGTATTGGATAAGAGCCCTTTTTCATAGACAGATGGCACATACGTTAGAAAATCCTATTCAATGATCATTTAATCATCAATGGGAGGTACAGCTTACCGCAAATAATAACAACCCATCCAACTCTAACGCTTGGCACGCATCTAGTGCAGATGTTACTTGCTCTTTTGTTCTTATTTGATCATTTGTTCTGCCCAGCATATCATAACCACCTACATACACAAATAAAACATGAAGATTTTCGAGGATGTTACACAAGTTCTTATAAACCAAAAATCCATCCTGGTCTCTTTTGTTCTTATTTAATCACTTGTTCTCGCCCAACCCTTATTGCTAGGAGATCCTTAATGACCATTAAGTAGTATCTTTAGAACAGTTATCAGCATCTGTTCCATACACCACCAACACAAAATCCATCCTGATGTCTTTTCAACGTCATCAGTATTTTCATTTTTGGTGGTGCAACTTAAAACAAAAACATGCATTTAATGGTTGCATCTTAAAACAAAAAGTGGAAGGAAAAGGCTGTACCAAAGTGGAAGGGAAGGAAATGCTTGCTTCTAGACCATTCTCAGCAGAACCACCATTTCCTTATCCTTAATATCCTCCATCCATCTCACAGCAGCAACTCCACAATTCCATACTTTCTCTGCATTTCAGTTCAGCCGCAACCCAATCATCAACAACTTCTAAATCTTCTCAACTCCACAACTTCTGAATCTTCTCAACTCCACAAAGAAACAGAATTAAACAAAAAGTAGAGTCATAGCTACCCCTTTTCTTCCAATATACTCAACAATCTGACCCATAGTACCCACATTTGATAAAGAACCAAAAACAACACATTTTCAAAACTTCATTTTCAACTAATCAAAGAAAAATGAAAAAATTCAAACACTTGTTACCTACGAAATTGTAAGTCCAAGATCTCTCATCATCTTGTGTAGGAGAAGAATATCCTCCTAGTTTAATACAAATACAAATTGACCAATCAATCAACATCAATTGAGCTTATATAATTACAATATAAGATTGATCAAATTAGGGTTTATTATATCTTACCATGAAACCCAACATCTCTTATTATTCATGTTCAAGAAAACAATATATCAAACAATTTTAAATCCTAAATACCAATTTCATCTACTAAAAATTGAAAAATCCATAAATGCAATAAAACGATTCAAGAATCAAAAGATAGATACAAAAGTGAAAGGATGTAGACTCGTTTGTTGATTTCAACACCAAAAAGACCTCCAACTCATAATCCGCGTTCCCTTGAAGAACAGATCCAAGGATCCTTCAAAAATAGGTAAGAAAACAGTAACAAACTGTCATTTTTTCATCATAATCATCAACATGAAAACGATATTACCGATCTAAATGAAATCAAAAAGATGAATTATATTAGATGATGAAAGATCGAAACCCTAAAATCTGATTAACAAATTTAACCATAAAATCGATTAACAAACTTACACAAGAACCCATAACACAGATGATAAGAAAAAAAGATGTGAAATCGAAATCCAACCGAGCACAGATGATGATATGTGAATCTTCATTGAAGAAAAAAAGAGGGAGAGAGGCAGGAGCAGAAGAGATAGAGAGAAAATGAGAAATGGGAAATGAAATTCGTCGATTCACCACTAAGGGTAAGACATGGGATGAAGAGAGGCGCGCATGTGAGTGGCATACGCAGGGGAGGAAATATCCTCTAGTATTACTCACCTTGGGTGGAAAACAAAAGCACGCATGTGACTCGCACACGCACAAATATCAAGTGTTACGACCAAAGTGTGACCAAGCGTGTGACTGGCACGCCTATAAAAAATTTCGTAACGGCTTAGCCCTGTTACGGATTTTTAAAAAATTAGTAACGGCTTCAGCCTGTTACGAATTTTTTGTAACGGCCATTTGTAACGGGAAATTTGTAACGGCCCATAAGCCGTTACGAATGCCTGTTACGAATCCGGGAATTTGGTGTAGTGTGTATACGGTGAGGGAAGCACGAGAATTGGGGCACACAGATTATGTTTGGGATGTTTGGACTTCATGGTACACCTACCAGGTATGTATAACATCATTTAAAATCAAAATTGAGGGTTTAAGTACGCATACCCGTTTGCATACTGCTCCAGGTCATGAAAATTTGTTTGCAAACCCGTATGCATACTTAATATCGATATTCAGTAAACTTGTTTTGGCCGTAACTTCTTCGTCCGAACTCGGAATGACCTCATTCTTTTTGCATTATCTTCCTATTTGAATTATATTCAAAATTGAGATGAGAAACCTTGAATTTGGATGAGTTAAGATTGGTATTTGTCCTGTCTCTTGTTTTTGAGTGTTTTGCTCCGTTTCGTCGCACTTGTTCCACTTCTCTTGGACTTGGGCACTTGGATTCTTGGAGTACTACTCTTATAAGCTAATTTGTAGCTTTTACAAGAATGTTGTTGGTGAATCACAAAGAATTAAGTTCAAGAATGGGCAGTAGTACGCATTGTTATGGGATTCTTGAATGTTCACAATCATCCTTTGTGAACTATGGTGCATGGTCGTTAATGACTTTGTATGTTCTTATTTGTTAAGAAAATCTTTTTATACGCCTTTGGTAGCTATTCTTGGTGTAAATCCGGGCGAAAAAGATTGATTTTACCCTCTAAGGACAAATCATCTTATATGTGCATTACGAGTTTGTCTTGATGCCTAGGAAACTTCTTATGAGAATTTATTCTTGTTTTTGAGAAGGATAACTAGAGGTTGGAATAGCCATTATTGTGATTACACATAGCTATGTCAAACGTTTTCATCTTCATGTTTTTAGGTTTAAATTCTAAAACTGTTTGGAAGATGATTTTTGCAGTATTAATCTTTATGGTTTTATATATTGCAATTTGTTATGGGATATGTGTGTTTGCGTCCGTGAACTATGATTGTCCCATACCTTGTCAAAAGTAAAGTATTTCATATGTCGATATGCATGTATTGATAAAAGAAGGAATGAACTTTTGACAATACAAAAGTTAAGCCTATTATGTCATTTATTGATGGAAGATAGGTTAAAATCTTTTGTTTCCAAAGATTATGTCTATTGTATGTCATTGTGCGAATAGTGATGGAAAATAAAATGAATCCTTGTGTATTCCGCAGTATTGATCTTCCCTGATCCATATTTTTATGTCTATACTGTGAAGCTCCGTAAGTTCTCTTATGTCGAGCATGGCCAATTAAATTAATCATTTTTTTGTGGAAAATTTGATTGTATATTTCCGATTATATTAATTATGGGTTCTCTTATGATTAATCTAATTGATTATTTTTGGATTCAAATTCATACTCGTATGTGATTTGTTATGTCCAAAGAAATCCTTCTTTTCTTTTGAAATTAAGGTCGCTCTTGTTGTTCTTTCGGGAATGACATATTATGGGGGATAGTTCTTAATTGAACTTGTGCTTAATTGCCATATATTTGTGGGGAGTGCGGCTGTGCAATATTATAGGGGTTATCTTGTATCTTTATAAACTCCTTGATGAATGCATTTAGCTTCGGCTATATGATTGCATCTAAATAAGATGACATGTGCTTTCTTTTGGTCATGAAATGTCTCTTTCGGAAATTTCATTAGGATCCCGTTTTCGTACCTTTGCCAATTTTATTGACAAAAAGGGGGGAGAATTAATATGTAGTTCACACTACAAATACATATGGTTTTCGGATCATTATGTAAGGGGGAGTGGTTTCCATGTGAGGGGGAGTATTGACTAAGGGGGAGTATTGACTAAGGGGGAGTGATACATATAACCATAGTATTGTTGTCGAAGTTGTGATTAGGGGTGGGACTTGGGTTGGGTCAACCCACCCAACCCATGCCCAACCCGAACGTTGGGCGGGCATGGGCAATGTATTTTAAAAGTTTGGGCAAGCTCGAGTACAATTTTAATAAACCCGAGTTAAACTTGGGCAAGCATGGGCACAAATATTTCTAACCCGAGCAACCCACCCAACCCGAGGAACTATAATATAATTATATAAACTATTTTTATAATTGGTAGTATTATCTATTAAAAGCAATATTAGCCATTATCTTCAAACCTAATAATGAAAATATAAATCATATCTATCTCATTATTAATTCAATATGAAATTTTTTTATATTATTGTCAATAATCATAAGTTATTTGGAAATTTAAGCTAAATACAATAATCAAATCTTATAATTACTAAAATTTGTTAATATCACATTAATAAAAAATAAATTTAAGACTTAAATTAAGGTCATTAGGGTTTATATGTGTGTGTGTATATATATATATATATATATATGAGTCTACTAACTAACCCCATTCTATGTCCACAATTTTTATGTTGTAAAGTATTAGCATGGGTCAACCCAAGGAACCCGGGGAACCCGAGGAATATAACTTGGGCGGGACTTGGGCAGCACCTCGACGGGTTCCATGGGCAATCTGGGCAAAGAATTTCTACCTCGGGTCTGCCTCGGCCAAGCCTTCCAACCCGACCAACCAACCCAAGTCCCACCCCTAGTTGTGATACAATTGAACTTTGATACTATTTAATGATACTATGACACTGTATAACAATGATTGAGAACTCTTGTTTTCTCGTTGTTATAGCTACGGATTTTCAACAACGATGATGCTGAACTTACAGCCTTTGGGATCATTAGAGTACTTGGAAGTGACGAAGATTTCGAGTAATGTTGAAGATTAGGCATGTGGATTAGGAGCTACAAAAGTTAATTCATTTATTTTTGTATTCCATATGTATTGATAGTTTTGTCACTAAAATTGACAAAGGGGGAGATTGTTAGAGCATTGCTCGGTCGAACTCACATGCGTTGCTATCTCAAGCATGTTTGTCAATGTTAGTGATCAAAACTATAAGTCTTGATTTCTAGTCTACTATAGCTAAGTCTCGGACTAGGATAGAAAGTGTAGTTGAGCTCAAGAACTCCATGGCAATCATCATACAAGACGAATGACTACTCAAGGAATTGGGGGAACTTCATCGACTAAAAGGTATGTGGAGACTTGAACTTATCTATCACTCAAAAGTCTATCTACTCTATCTCCTATCTTGAGACAAAAGTCGTTTTGGTATATATACTTTGATTATACACATTTGCTATTTCGAGCCGAGTTTATCTCGCCTATATATTTCTCGAAATATGTGTTGGTAAGCTTTCGCTTTGGCCAAGTTCATCTTTACCTAGTGACGAAAGTCATGTTATGTTTCAATCACTTTGAAAATGGCTTTGACGAAAAATGGTTTGTGAATAACAACTATATAACGTCCTCTAAGAATGTTTCAATGATTGAAATGAGAGTTTAGATTATATAACCAATGTTGGATATAAACATTGTGTGGCAACACATATATGTATAAGTCATTTTCCTTGAACCGAAGTTTGCGAACTTTGTTGATCAAGAGAACCGGAACAAGAGCCGTGAACTCAGTCAGCGAACTCAATCCGAGAACCCAGTCCGCGAACTGGCGGAAGTTCTCGACCCGAGAAATTCTGCTGGAGTTTGAGAACTCCTTCCGGGAACTTAAGTCCGCGAACTAAGTCTGCGAACTTAAGTTTGTTATATCTAAAAACGATTGTTTGTGAACTTATCTATATTAACTAAGGAATGCTAAATGTAAATCGTGGCTATAAAGTTCATGAACCGATTCGAGTGAATCAAATCGTTTTTGCTTCGATTGTGTATTGTGTAGTTACATAAGATTTCCTTGCAATTGAACAACTCTCTAACTAGTTCATTTGAGTCATTTGAACTAGTTATGGTGAAGAAGAATATGGTTGATATGAAAGTGCTCATATGGCTAACTATTTGGCTAACTATTGTTGAACCAACAAATGTACATGTTTGGGTACGGTTACACAAACCTAAAATCGTGCATTTCATTTGTGTGTAACAAGCTAAGTTTTCGATCCAACGGTTGGAAGATATTAGCTTGAATCTAATCAGGTTTTCATCTAACGGTGAATATTGAATGCTTTGTTACCAAGCTAACATTGATTGCAAACCCTGATTTGAAAGACTATATAAGGGAGAACTCTAAGAATCGGGAAACCTAATCCCCACACCTTCCGTGTGATACTAGTTGTATTAGCTAGAGTCGATTCTCCTTTAACCTTAGGTTTCTTCTTGAAAACCAAGGTTGACGACTTAAAGACTTCACTGGGATTGTGAAGCCGCACCGATACTACTTTTTCGTAGTTGTGATCCGATCTTGCTGATTCTATCGTTTGAGTACAATCGTAACGATTGGCTTGAGATTAATATCTCCGATAGGTAAGATATAAAAGTAGAACATCTTCGTCTCATCGTTTGTGATTCCACAATATCTTCTTTTGCAGCGTCGATTAAGATTATTGTGAGGTGATTGATAATATTAGGCTATTCTTCGGGAATATAAGTCCGGGTTATCAATTGGCTCCTTTTCACCTTGATTTATCAAAAGACGGAACAAAACTTGTAGGTATTTCCGGGGGAGATAGATTTATCTATTATTGTAGACTTTTCTGTGTGATACAGATTTGTTTATTAAAGTCTTCGACTTTGGGTCGTAGCAACTCTTAGTTGTGGGTGAGATCAGCTAAGGGAATCAAGTGCGTATTATCCTGCTGGGATCAGAGACGTAAGGAGCCCAACTGTACCTTGAATCAGTGTGAGATTGATTGGGGTTCAACTACAGTCCAGACCGAAGTTAGTTTGTAGTAGGCTAGTGTCTGTAGCGGCTTAATACAGTGTGGTGTTCAATCTGGACTAGGTCCCGTTTTTTTTTTTTTTGCATTTGCGGTTTCCTCGTTAACAAGATTCTGGTGTCTGTGTTATTTATATTCCACATTATATTTTGTTATATAATTGAAATATCACAGGTTGTGCGCTTGAATCAATTAATTAGAAATCCGACCTTTGGTTGTTGATTGAAATTGATTGATTCTTGTGTTAGAGCATTGCTCGGTCGAACTCGCATGCGTTGCTATCTCAAGCATGTTTGTCAATGTTAGTGATCAAAACTATAAGTCTTGATTTCTAGCCTATTATAGCCAAAGGTCTCGGACTAGGATAGAAAGTGTAGTTGAGCTCAAGACTCCATGGAAATCATCATACAAGACGAAGGACTACTCAAGGAACTGGTGGAACTTCATCGACTTAAAGGTATGTGGAGACTTGAACTTATATGTCACTCAAAAGTCTATTTACTCTATCTCCTATTCTTGAGACAAAAGTCGTTTTGATATATAGACTTTCATTATACACATTTGCTATTTCGAGCCGAGTTTAACTCGCCTATCTATTTCTCGAAATATGTGTTGGTAAGCTTTCGCTTTAGCCAAATTCATCTTTACCTAGTAACGAATATCATGTTATGTTTCAATCACTTTGAAAATTGCTCTGACGAAAAATGGTTTGTGAATAACGGCTATATAACGTTCTCTGAGAATGTTTCATTGATTGAAATGAGAGTTTATATTACATAACCATTGGTAGGATATAAACATTATTGTGGAAACACATATATGTATAAGTCCTTATTCCTTGAACCAAAGTTTGCGAACTTTGTTGATCAAGAGAAACAGAATGTGGCGTGAGGCAAGTCCGCGAACTGGCGGAAGTTCTCGACCCGAGAATTTCTGCTGTAGTTTGTGAACTCCTTCCGTGAGCATAAGTCTAGTTCGCAAATTTGAGTAGGTTATATCTAAAATCGGTTGTTTTTGAACTCATGTTTATATAAACTAAGGAAGGCTTTTGCAAACCGCGACTATAAAGTTCATGAACCGATTCGAGTGAATCAAACCGTTTTTGCTTCGATTGTGTCTTGTGTAGTTACATAAGATCTAAGCAATCGAACAACTCTCTAACAAATTCATTTGAACTAGTTATGGTGAAGAAGAATATGGTTGATATGAAATTGCTCATATGGCTAACCATTTGGTTAACTATTGTTGAACCAACAAATGTCAATGTTTGGGAACGGTTACATAAACCCAAAATTGGACATTTAATTTGTGTGTAACAAGCTAAGGTTTCGATCCAACGGTTGAGAAATATTAGCTTGAATCTAATCAGGTTTTCATCTAACGGTGAATATTGAATGCTTTGTTACCAAGCTAAAATTGATTGCAAACCCTGATTTGAAAGACTATATAAGGGAGAACTCTAGCAACTGGGAAACCTAATCCCCACACCTTACATGTGATACTAGTTGCATAAGTTAGAGTCGATTCTCCTTTAACCTTGGGTTTTCTTCTCTAAACCAGGTTAACGACTTAAAGACTTCATTGGGATTGTGAAACCAGACCAATACTACTTTTCTTGTAATTATGTGATCTGATCTTGTTGTTTCTATTGTACGAGTACAATTGAAATAATTGGCTTGAGATTTATATCTCCGATAAGAAAGATAGAAAAGAAATCACAAACACTTCGTCTCATCGTTTGTGATTTCGCAATATCTTTTTTCTCTGCGTCGATTAATATTATTGTGAGGTGATTGATAATACTAGGTTGTTCTTCTGGAATATAAGTCCGGGTTATCAATTGGTTCCTGTTCACCATGATTTATCAAAATACGGAACAAAAACTCGTAGGTATGTTCGTGGGAGACGGATTTATCTATTACCGTAGACTTTTATGTGTTATACATATTTGTTTATTAAAGTCTTCGACTTTGGGTCGTAGCAACTCTTAGTTGTGGGTGAGATCAGCTAAGGGAATCAAGTACGTAGCATCCTGCTGGGATCAGAGATGTAGGAGCATAACTGTACCTTGGATCAGTGTTGAGATTGGTTGGGGTTCAACTACACTCCAGACGGAAGTTAATTTGGAGTAAGCTAGTACCTGTAGCGGATTAATACAGTGTGTGTTCAATCTGGACTAGGTCCGGGTTTTTTTCGCATTTGTGGTTTCCTCGTTAACAAAATTTCTAGTGTCTGTGTTATTTCTATTCCGCATTATATTTGTTTATGTAATTGAAATATCACAGGTTGTGCGTTGTTCAATCAATTAGAATATCTGACATTTTGGTTGTTGATTTAAATTGATTGACACTTGGATATTGATCTTTGGTACCATCCAAGTTATCTCTCTTTGATAAAGACTCGCAGATTTCTATTTGCTTGAATAAAGATCAAATCGAGAGATTGAGATATAAACTTTTTGATATACTTTTTATCTAGATTGAGTCTGAGTGTCTAGTTGATTCTCTAGAAAGTATATTGGAGTTTGTCCATACAGATTGCTGAGCGAAATATTGGGTGTGGTTGTTGTACCCCCGCTTTTTCAATTGGTATCAGAGCAGGCAAACACATTAAAGACCTTATAAGTTTGTGTTTGTAGCGATCTAATTATGGACAAATCTATCTCTAATAACGTACCTGTTCATAGATAACCAGATGATTTTCAAAGCTTGGATTCACCGGAGAGGACTGTCACATCTAGGTCAGTATCTAAATATTCTCTTAATGTAAAACCTGTTGAAGTCTGGAAACACGCCTAGAAGAACAGTTGGATGAACTTTCTGATGAAGGTGATTCAGACATTGATAGAGATGTTGATGAGGAAGTCTCTGAGTATGTGAAGGTTTTGAATTCATTAGAAAAGAAGATGATAACAACTTCTCATGTGACTCCTCTTCTGACTCCTCTCTGTCGAGAAAACAAGAAATTGAGAAGATGTTACGCAGATGTTTATGTTTCGAATCGTTCTAACGAATCGATCCTCAAGGATTCTGAGGAAAACCTACGTATGAAGTCACTTGAATGTGATAATCTTCTTCAAAAGTACTTTTCGTTGGAAGAGAAACTTGCGAGGAGAATCGAAGCAAGGTTTAACTCTCAACAAATCAGTTTTGATGAGAGAAAGCGCTTTTCTCGCTCGAGAAAAACGTTTTGAGGCTGATTTAGCTGCTGCTCTTGATAAAATCAAGATGTTGGAAGATGACTTGAAAAGGTTCAATACTAGTCAAGCAAATTAACCACTATGCTAGAAGCAAGTAAAAATCATCGTGATACACGAGGATTGGGCTATAAGGGAATAGATGCTCCAAGTATTAGCAAAGAGGTAAAATTTGTCAAGGCTAGTGATTCTTCTCAACAAAAGGTTTCCACTGATGGCAAAAGTGAAATACCTTCACCGGCAGTTAAGGTTCAAAAGAGCAAAATATATCAACCTCCAAAATCAGCACACAGGGATCGAGGTAAGAACATTCCTTATGTTTGCCACTATTGCAGAAATAAAGGTCACCTGGAAAGGAGATGTCGTTTCCGTATAAGGAATGAGAGACTTCATGATGTTCTTGTTTGGGCATCACAAGAAGTTGTGAAACCAAGATCATATGTTAAGACTGATCCCCTTAACGTTACAGGTTGTAACTGTCCAACCTTTAGGGAAAGGAATCAGTGCTGTGATTTTCCTAGTTTTTCCTATAAATGCATACGAATCCTTTTCACAATCGTAATGGTTATCAAAAGGATAACTTCGTAAAGACAAGATCCGATGCTCCTAGTTGGAGAAAGACTAACTTGCAAAAGAATAGTCAATCCAATTCTCTTCCGAGAAATCTAGAAGAGAGTAATGGGAAAAAGGTTCTGGTTGTTCCTAAACGCACTCAGAAGTGGATACCAAAGAGAGTCGATGATGATTTGAATGTGAAAAGGAACGATTTTCCTGAAAATTCCATGACTATGGAGAAGGCAGTATCCATGATGTTGTAACTTAACAAGTTCTTTGGAAAGATGGACTTGGATGTGAAAGGTTCTAAAAGCGATCCCTTCCATGATAATCCAAAAGATACTTATGGTGATCAAGACATTGTTCACCTCGACATAACTTGATTGTGTTAAAAGTGCATCCTCACCAAGGAATTCCCTGCTATGTATACGGTTAGGGAAGCACGAGAATTGGGGCACACAGATTATGTTCGGTAAGGCTGTAGAATTCGATTCGATTCTTCTAAAAAGGTATGTCTATAAACTTGAGCAAGATTTGTGTTTTCATTTGCTTAGAATACTTATAATGATCTTGCTTATAGTTCATTTCTACCTAACTTGATCTGTGTTTAAGGTTCTTAAGTGTTTAGGTCTGAAAATAGTAGTTCGGGATGTTTGGACTTCATGGTACATATACCGGGTGTGCATACCATCATTTAAAACCAAAATCCAGGGGTCTAAGTACGCATACCCGTTTGCATACTGCTCCAGGTCACGAAAATTCGTTTGCAAACACGTATGCATACTGACCCGTAGACGTCGATATTCGGTAAACTTGTTTTGGCCGTAACTTCCTCGTCTGAACTCGGAATGACCTCATTCTTTTTAAATTCTCTTCATATTTGAATTCTCTTCAAAATGGAGATGATAATTCTTGAATTTGGATGAGTTAAGATTGGTCTTTGTCCTGTCTCTTGTTTTTGAGTGATGTGCTCGGTTTCGTCGCACTTGTTCCGCTTCTTTTGGACTTGGGCACTTGGATTCCTGGAGTACTCCTCTTCTAAACTTATTTGTAGCTTTTACAAGAATGATGTTGGTGAATCAAAAAGAAGGAAGTTCAAGAATGAGTGGTAGTACGCATTAATATGGGATTCTTGAATGTTCACAATCATTTTATGTGAACTATGGTGCATGGTCGTTAATGACTTTGTATGTTCTTCTTTGTTAAGAAAATCTTTTTATACGCCTTTGGTAGCTACTCTTGGTGTAAATACGGGCGAAAAAGATTGATTCTACCCTATAAGGACAAATCATCTTATATGTGGATTACGAGTTTGTCTTGATGCCTATGAAACTTCTTATGAGAATTTATTCTTATTTTTGAGAAGGATTACTAGAGTTTGGAATAGCCATTATTGTGATTACACATAGCTATGTCCAACGTTTTTATCTTCATGTTTTTAGGTTTATTTGTTTAAATTCTAAAACTGTTTGGAAGATAATTTTTGCAGTATTAATCTTTATGGTTTTATATATTGCAAATTGTCATGGGATATGTGTGTTTGCGTCTGTGAACTGTCATTATTGTCCCATACCTTGTCAAAAGTAAAGTATTTCGTATGTCGATATGCATGTATTGATAAAAGAATGAATGGACTTTTGACAAATACAAAAGTTAAGCCTATATTGTCAATTTTTGATGGAAGATAGGTTAAAATCTTTTGTTTACAAGGATTATGTCTATTGTATGTCGTTATGCAAATAGTGATGGAAAATAGAATGAATCCTTGTGTATTCCGCAGTAATTGATCTTCCCTGATCCATATTTTATGTATTACTGTGAGGTTCCATAAGGTGTCTTATGATGAGCTCTATCGACTGAGTCATTGTTTTAGCTTAGTTGTTGCTCCGTGAGGTACTTTATGTCGAGCATGACCAATTAAAATGATTACTTTTGTGATTAGTTTGGATTTGTATTCCGATTAGATTAATTATGGGATCTCTTGTGATTAATCTAATTGAGTATTTTTGAGTCTCCATAAGTTCACTTATGTTGAGCATTTACGATTAAATTAATCATGGGTTCTCTTGTGGTTAATTTAATTGAGTATTTTGGATTCAAATTCATACCTGTATGTGATTTGTTATGTCCAAATAAATCCTTCTTTTCTCTTGAAATTAAGGTCGCTCTTGTTGTTCTTTCGGGAATGACATATTATGGGGGAAAGTTCTTTTTGAACTTATGCTTAATTGCCAAATCTTTGTGGGGAGTGCGGCTGTGGAATATTATAGGGGTTGTCTTGTATCTTTAAACTCCTTGATGAATGCATTTAGCTTCGGCTTTATGATTGCATCTAAATAAGATGATATGTGTTTCTTTCTTTTGGTCATGAAATGTCTCTTTCGGAAATTTCATTAGGATCCCGTTCTTGTACCTTTGCCAATTTTATTGACAAAAAGGGGGAGAATTAATATGTAGTTCACACTACAAATACATATGGTTTTCGGATCATTATGTAAAGGGGAGTGGTTTCCATGTGAGATGGAGTATTGACAAAGGGGGAGTGATACATATCACCATAGTATTGTTGTTGAAGTTGTGATACAATTGGACTTTGACGTTGTGTAATGATACTATGACACTGTATAACAATGATTGAGAACTCTTGTTTTCTTGTTGTTATAGCTACAGATTTTCAACAACGATGATGCTAAACTTACAACCTTTGGGATCATTGGAGTACTTGGAAGTGACGAAGATTTCGAGTAATGTTGAAGATTAGGCATGTGGAATAGGAGCTACAAAAGTTAATTTATTTATTTTTTGTATTCCATATGTATTAATAGTTTTGTCACTAAAATTGACAAAGGGGGAGATTGTTAGAGCATTACTCGGTCGAACTCGCATGCGTTGCTATCTCAACCATGTTTGTCAATGTTAGTGATCAAAACTATAAGTCTTGATTTCTATCCTATTATAGCTAAAGGTCTCGGACTAGGATAGAAAGTGTAGTTGAGCTCAAGACTCGATGGCAATCATCATACAAGACGAAGGACTACTCAAGGAACTGGTGAAACTTCATCGACTAAAAGGTATGTGGAAACTTGAACTTATGTGTCACTCAAAAGTCTATTTACTCTATCTCCTATTCTTGAGACAACAATCGTTTTGATATATAGACTTTCATTATACACATTTGCTATTTCGAGCCGAGTTTAACTCGCCTATCTATTTCTCGAAATATGTGTTGGTAAGCTTTCGCTTTAGCCAAATTCATCTTTACCTAGTGACGAATGTCATGTTATATTTCAATCACTTTGAAAATTGCTCTGACGAAAAATGATCTGTGAATAACGGCTATATAACGTTCTCTGAGAATGTTTCAATGATTGAAATGAGAGTTTAGATTACATAACCATTGGTAGGATATAAGCATTGTTGTGGAAACACATATATGTATAAGTCCTTATTCCTTGAACCAAAGTTTGCGAACTTGTTGATCAAGAGAAACGTAATGTGGCGTGAGCCAAGTCCGCGAACTGGCGGAAGTTCTCGACCCGAGAATTTTGCTGTAGTTTGTGAACTCCTTCCGTGAGCTTAAGTCCGCGAACTTGAGTAGGTTATATCTAAAATCGGTTGTTCTTGAACTCATGTTTAGATAAACTAAGGAATGCTTTTGCAAACCGTGGCTATAAAATTCATGAACCGATTCAAGTGAATCAAACCGTTTTTGCTTCGATTGTGTCTTGTGTAGTTACATAAAATTTAAGCAATTGAACAACTCTCTAACTAGTTCATTTGAGTCATTTGAACTAGTTATGGTGAAGAAGAATATGGTTGATATGAAATTGCTCATATGGCTAACCATTTGGTTAACTATTGTTGAACCAACAAATGTCAATGTTTGGGAACGGTTACATAAACCCAAAATTGGACATTTCGTTTGTGTGTAACAAGCTAAGGTTTTGATCCAACGGTTGAGAAATATTAACTTGAATC